>JANBTM010000160.1:7795-29003 GCA_027578695.1 Coemansia sp. RSA 1365 | reverse complement strand
TATCTTTAATTTTAAAATTTCCAATTATCTTGACAGTTATTACTTCGATTGTTGTGACTATCTTTAGTTGCATATCTCTATCAAATTTCTCTCAGTTACAAATATAAACTAACCTTTTGCAGTCATTTTCTATTTGCACGGTTTTCTCCAGAATTTCCCGGTTTAAACTAATTATTTGCATATCAGAAAAACAACTAATCACTAGAAACACTATTATAACCACTATCATCACTTGCTACATCTGAATCTGTATAGTCGCTTAGTTCAGTAACATAAAGATTGAATTCTCTTTCGATACTTATTGAAGCTGAATTATTATCATCTGGGTTCATCTTTTTCTCTATAAATCCACTAAAACGCAGTGTCTTTCCATTGTACTCCTCAAAGGTGCCATTCATATCAATTGCTACGCCATCGTCTAAAATCTCATCATCAAATATATAAATTTTACTGCTAACTTCTCTAAGCCACTCACTAATTTCGGTAGTGGGGTGTACAGTAAGGCTGTAAACGCAAGTGATCATAATTAACCGGTGTCACGTATCCGCGGTTGTAATTCAATAATCAAATTTTTGAGGCAGTATTTTGGTTATATTTACTTTCAAATAAAATGCAGCAAATGGCAAACTCTATTACATTTATAGCTGCGTAGATGGTTTAATACAAAATGACAGTTTTATACAGTTCAAACATTAAAAGCCGTTTTTGATTACAAGTCTGTCGAATATCCTTGGCGCAATATTAGAATATTGACTCTACAGATACAAAAATCATTTTTGAACATTTATTAGTTGCCAAGATACATCGCGCCTAGAATACAAAATAAAGTTTTTGTATAAATGAATAGCAAATGCGCTTTTAAAACTTATTTGAAGCGGCTAATATACAGCTATAGTGTACAATTTTTGAAGCCAAGCACTCCATGAAACAGAAAATGCACATAGCCTACAAGGCCTTTATGATCGCATAAAATCGGTTTCTACTTGATAATGGTAACTTTTTGTTGTTTTAAATACCAAGAAATTTTAGTATGCCAAAGAAAGTTTTTGCTTAATATGTTTGCAGGTTATAACAATTACACTGAGAAAAAAATATTAAATCTCATCAGCGATGGTGCAATAACCTGTAAATTGTGCCTGCAGTTTATTACACGCTGGAATAGTTGTTTTGTCAAAAAAGTAAGTGGTAATTAAATTCTACAGCTGCTTACGCCGCAGTGGGTTGATATAGGCAAAAGCAGACCACAAAAGATATAGAATTCGATAGTTTTGCCTGTAGCATCCTATCATTCATGTTTTGTCTTCTATTCGCTGTTACCCTGTCGACAACTATTTACTAACTACATCTACAACTTCTTTTCATCTGCAATGTAAGAAACTGTTTTTAAAGGTTATACTCCCGCAGAACCTTCTGCCGCTTGCGTGTGTTTGCTGTCTATATTGTCGCTATCACTAGATTTGTCCGATTCTTTTGCAGCGTCATCGTCATATTCATCGTCCTCAGTGTCGATTTCATCTGAATACTCTTCAGGGTGAGCACGAAAACATTCTTGCATTCCCTTAAAGGCTTCAATGCAGTCCATTCCCTTGGGTTCTTCTTTGGAATATACAAAACACGAAAATGCTGCCTTAAACTCTTCGCCGCACGTTCCATGCGCCATGCCACCCAGACACGGACAGTCCCAGTTGATCTCGCCAGTTTCAGGATCAAAAGCCTGCGCTTGCGCATCTAATCCTTCCTCAGAACTTTCTTCTTGTTGCTGATCCTCTGTGTCGCCATCTACGCCAAGTTCTGCTGTATCGATGGAGCTCAGCATCAAGTCCTCGTCGTTGATTGTGCTTTGTGAAGCTTTATCAGCTGTATGATCCCTATCATAACTCATTTTCGTTATCACTCCGCCTACTGTACTTTTTATAAAAACAAGAATTCACTGGGAAATTTAAGCTTACAACAGTGAAATAAACAGAAATAACAGGAGTCGCCTTGCTGACAAAACGTTCAGATTACGGCGATGGTTTCTTGGCCAAAAAAATCGTAATCACCCTTAGTCAAGCAACTTCCTGGTCTGCATGATCTGATCAGCTATTACTTTTAAGTTATCACGTGCGCTAGCCGATAGTATCAGGCATATTGTCAGGGGCTGGCAGCCAAGTGATTCTTAGAGTCGGCACGCAGCTAGCAATGCTGATGCTGGCTGTAGCAAATGGCATCTCATAGCCGATGCGCGTCAAGTGCCACAGCCACATCTGATCAACTTGTAAACGCGGTTGGCAAGGATTAGGAATAGACGCGTTAATCGACCAATCAGCAGCATTTTCTCAGCAGAGCCTCTGTTGCCTGTGGTTGGGGGGGAACAGGCAGACCACAGCAAATTTTTCGTCCGAAAACCAGATGCACAAGGTATAAAAACAAGGCGAGTGCGGCGCTAATTTTAATGTGAGATCCTTCCCGTCTTTCCTATACAATTCGAGACGGGCACTTTAAGGGTAAATATCCCATACGACTACTGCTGCAAACTGTTGCTGCTACTGCTGGTGCTGCGGCAAATAACATACACTTCCAGCCTCTCACCTTATTCTCCAGGGATACCATATGCTCTACCACTGTGCGCTTTGCCCTTTGGTCTTCTTACGCGTGATAATCAGGCTCTAGTAAACACATACTGACCTTGCATCGGAGGCAAGAATGCCATGACGCAAACTTATTGATTACACATGTAGGTAGCTAATAATAACAGTTGATAAAAAAACAAGTCATGGCCAGTGGAAAGCAGACAAAGTACATCATCGTGTCAGGCGGTGTGATCTCGGGCATTGGCAAAGGAATCATTGCCTCGTCAACCGGCCTACTGCTCAAGACGTTAGGACTGACAGTGACCTCCATCAAGATTGATCCGTATCTGAATATTGACGCAGGTACACTGAGCCCGCTGGATCACGGAGAAGTGTTTGTTCTTGATGACGGAGGCGAGGTTGATCTAGATCTCGGTAACTACGAACGCTATCTAAACACGACACTGTCCCGCGACAACAACATTACCACAGGCAAGATCTACCGTGAGGTCATTGAAAAGGAACGGCGTGGAGATTACCTAGGGAAGACAGTACAGGTTGTACCACACATTACCAATGCTATTCAGGACTGGGTTGAGCGTGTGGGTAGCGTGCCGACGTCCGAGCACGGACGCATTCCCGATGTATGCATAGTTGAACTCGGCGGTACTGTTGGTGATATCGAATCTGCACCGTTTATTGAGGCCATGCGTCAGTTCCAGTTCCGCGTCGGCCACGACAACTTTTGCTTGATCCATGTGTCGCTGGTGCCGGTTGTTGGCGCAGTTGGCGAGCAGAAGACTAAGCCCACACAAGCCTCGGTGCGCGATCTGCGCGGACTGGGATTGGCGCCGGATCTTGTTGCGTGTCGCTCACAGCATCCCTTGGAAAAGGGTATCCGCGAGAAACTAGGCATGTTCTGCCAGGTATCGCCAAATCAGGTATTTTCTGTCCATGACTGCGAGAGCTTGTATCATATACCGATCCTACTTCAGGAACAGGGTATTATTGACGTACTGACTGACCGTCTAAAGCTCGGCAAGCTTAGTATTCCGGCCGAAATTGTCAATGAGGGTAAGAGTCTGTGGGTTCAGTGGGGCGAGTTTGCTCGTCGTCGCGCGCACAGCCTGGATCAAACTACCATCGCCATTGTTGGCAAGTACACAAACCTTGCGGACTCGTACATTTCCGTTGTTAAAGCGCTTGAGCATGCGGCTCTGAATGTCAACCGTCAAGTAAAAATTAACTGGGTTGAGGCTTCGGATCTTGAAGAGTCATCGATGCACAGTGACCCGCTCAAATACCACGAGGCATGGCAACATCTGTGCGCAGCAGATGGCATCCTTGTCCCTGGCGGTTTCGGTGAACGTGGTGTTGAAGGCAAGGTACTGGCTGCAAAATGGGCGCGTGAACACAGCCTGCCTTATCTTGGAATATGTCTTGGCCTCCAGGTCGCAGTGATTGAATTTGCCCGCAATGTCTGCGGCATGACTGATGCGCACTCAGCCGAGTTCCGTGAAGAATGTAAGACTCCGGCAGTGGTGTTTATGCCTGAGATTGACCGCACCACCATGGGTGGAACCATGCGTCTCGGTTCTCGTCCTACAAAATTCCAGGACACCGAATTTGCTCGCACTTCAAAGATCAAGAAGCTCTATGGTGGTGTTGATGAGGTCCACGAGCGCCATCGCCACCGCTACGAGGTTAACCCGGAAATTGTTGAGGAACTAGAGGCAAATGGCCTGCGCTTTGTTGGCAGGGATGCCGAGACGGGTGAGCGCATGGAGATCTTTGAGCTCGCAAACCACCCCTACTATGTGGCCGCTCAGTATCATCCTGAGTATCTGACCCGTCCGCTCAGTCCGTCTCCTCCGTTCCTGGGTCTGCTTCTAGCAGCATCGGGTCAGCTCGATGCTTACTTGGCTGGCGAGGATCTTGCTCGTAACACTGATATAAAGCTTATGCTGTAAAAAAAGTATGTTCATGCAAGTTCTTTCTGTCTTTATTGTTCATTTTAGCTGGTTTACTTTTGATATCATCTTCAAACCAAAATTAAATACTTTCTAGGTCAATCCTTGTATTTTTTACATCTTACAGCCAGCACAGCTGGTTTATCATCAACAAAGTCTGCTATTAAGTGGAGGATGTCTGTTATAACTGATGAGTGCTGCTCTCAGGGTTTACTACCCGAAGTGAGACATGGTCGTCGTCGCTGCTTTCACGGTCAGGATCAGCATGTATAGCGGAGAGCTCAATGGGTCGTTCCAAATCAATAGACTTAATACTCGGTGTATGATGGGTAGTGGTATCGTTATCTGAGTACTCAGAAAAACGAACCGTCCGCCTCGCATTAAGTCTATGAGCACGGTATGTGGGAACTGACCCTGAGATGGTGAGCTTACGACTGATATAAGCCGAGCTGTCCACACCCTCATCTAATATTCGTGCACGACGCATGTTTGCTTGCTGGATTGTACACTGCTGTTGCTGTTGTTGCGCCTGTGACGGATCACTCTCGATTACAGTTGAGGTTTCTTCCGAAAGCGTTCGCGAACGTCCATTAGGGTTATCTGTCGCACGACCTTCTACGATTCGTGACCCCCTTGCTGACCCCATTGATTTACGGCCAACAAACATGGCCATGCCTGCGATACCTTCAGTGTCCTGCGAGCCACGGCGTTCTCCCGATGTTATGCCAAACTTATCTGTAAAGTAGCTCGATGGGCGCAGTGTCTCAGTGTAACTTTCTACAAGAGTACGTATGCCATCCCTGTTTGACTGTCTTCTTAAACGCGGACGTGCTCGATTAGAGAACAGCTCACGAAGCTCGCTCATCAGATAGTATGCGGCAATAAGGGTTACTAGCAGCGTAAGTATATAACACAGCGAGGCAATTGCGTTGGCTGCGCTTGTTCGCTGCACAATCCACTCTGTATCCAAATCGGACTTTGAGATTCCATTAGGCGAGTATTTATCTACAAATGCCTGCTTTCGCAAGTCGTAAAAGTAAATGTTTTCGTCACCCGATTCAGTACCATTGTCATAGCGAATGTAGCCATGTGTAATTATCAGATAATGTCCCAATGTCTCCATTTGATGAGCGTAGCGCGGCGCAGGTGCATTTAAAGTTGGCATCTTTCTCCAAGTCCATGTTAGAGTATTGAGCTCGTATAGGTCATCGTATGAAAGAGACCATGAGGTAACATTGACTCCACCCTGAAGATAGATATTTTGTGAGTGCAACGATACTGCCGACACCGAGCGTGGATCTGGAATATCGCCTGTACAATTGCGTTGTGACCATGTCATTTTATCAACATCATATAAGTGGACAGTGTCAAACGGGCGCATCACTGCTTCTCCGTCTAGGTAGACATTGCCACCAAGGATAACCATAAATGTGTCGTTCAACAGTACACTAGAATGCTGTGTTAGGCCCAGTAAAAGTTCTGGTGTTGGATCTCCGTTATCAGCAATGACATCACCAATAGTGATGTTGGCCACGGTTATGCGGCTTGTAGCCACATTATTCTTTTTGTGTCGCGTACTGTCGAGTACCATGCGATTGACCTTGTCGTATCTGGAACCATCGCCATTCCCAGTTGTCTGATCACGAGTTCCACCAAATATAATCATATCACCCGAGTGTCTCTGTAGCACAGCCGTATGTAGGTATCTGCGCACATCTGCATCCACAACGTTTGAGGCACCCCATGCCTGGTAGAGAGTACAAAATACAGAAAGATGGTTAGCTTGTGTGAAAGTATTTGGTGCCTGACCTCCGTATGGAACTATTATATGGTTTATGCGGTCGTAGACGGATGAGTGTTGCGCAAGAGGCGGCATAGCAAACATTGATGCCGAGCTTTGTAACTTCCAGACCGGATTGACCTGGTCAATATCTTTTGTGACGTCCACGCATCGGTAGTCAAGAAGAAACTCTGTGAGATTCACTCCTGTAGTGGTGCTTTTGCCACCGAAAACACAGAGCTTTCCATCAAAAACCTCCATTGAATGTTGATAGCGAGGTGTTTTAGACACCTTTTTATCGGCCGCAGCAGTCCCAAAAACGCATAGTATTACACATAGTACTAAAACTAGTCTGCGCATAGTGTTTTAGGACAGTGTGTTGGTGGCGTGTACAAAATAACTCTGCCGCCGAAATAATGTTTAAAATTAAAAAAGAGGAAGAAAAAGGCGAGTGTTAGAAATACCAGAACATGGGACAAAAAAAAAAAATTGCAGCGGGAAAAATGACGTCTATATTTATAGCTTGCTAACACTACATCTGAATCTCAGACATCAAGCATGCACCTGAGATGACGCAAGGGGGGATGCCACTTCCAGAAAAACTGCAGCTACACCGAAAGCCATTCGAGTCATCTGACACTATTAGAAAGATTCACCCTGGAGCTCCATCCAACATGTTATTGTTCTTACTCCATGCATATCTTGGCATGATGGCACACGCCAGGGATCTTGACACGCAAGACAAGATGCAATTCAATGGCTTTGAAGTTGCTATCGATGTGTGGATGTTCCGGCAGTCTTATATGCATGCAATATACAAGCAGTAGGAGTCATGCCAGACCACCGAATAAAGATGGTTGTCAAGTGGCGTTACAAATATACTTGCGATGGCTGTTCCATCCCGAAGGTTTGTTGACATAAAATAAAAATAAAAAAGATACAATCTGTGGATGCGATTAACAAACAAAGGGTGGAGGCAAAGCAATTATGTCTAATTCAACGAAGGAAGTATATCTACTGTGTAGGACCAGGCCTGACCGCACCAATGGTGTTTCCCTGCGTTTGGATGTGGTGCGCGAGCAGCCGCTGCAGAATCTGACGCTGGTCAACAGATAATTGGGATTGAGCGTTCTGTAGCAAATACATGATCAGCTGCGGCGGCAATGCCGTAGGGTTTATATGACCTGATGAGATCTGCTGCAGTATTGACGCAACGTTGGTCTGAGGTGGTCGAGCCATCGTCGCTGCTGCTGCTGCTGGCGGTGCTGGTGGTGTTGGCTGCTGGGCCTGGGTCGTTGCATGTGCCTGCCGAGCCTGCATCTGCTGCATCTGCTGAAACCGACTGATCAGCTCTTGGCGCTGCTGCGGTGTCAGATTTGCCAGAGCTGCCTGTTGGAAGAGCTGCTGTTGTGCGGCAGACATTTGATGCGGAGCTGCTGCGGCAGCTGGTGTTGGACTCCCAACCATTGCCGCCAGTGGTTGCGGTTGCGGCTGGCTGCCAGCGCCCTGCATTGGCCGTACTGACTGTGTTGGCATAGACACACTCACAGAGGTGGATGTCACGGCGCTGTTCTGTGCAGCAGGCATTGACGTAGGGCGCTGCTGATGCTGCATAATAGCTGCTGCTGCTGCCGCGGCAGACATTGTCGGCTGTTGCGGCATCCCTGGCCGCAACATCTGCGGTCCAACTCCATTCATCGCGGCGTTATGTTGCCGCTGCCGAATCAACTCAAGCAAACGCTGCTTCTCATGTATAGGAAGATTGGCTAGATCGCGAGGCAGCTGCATAGGCGTGGCCGCAGGGGTACCTGGAATATGTGCTTGTGCGGGACTACCGGCAACACCCGGCGGAAGTGAGTTAACAGCAATTGGTGAATTCTGTGCTGATACATTGCCACGAGGTTGTTGTGGCTGGTTGCTGGTAGCAGGACTACCGTTTGTTGCTATAGACTGACTTGCATTACCCATCTGCTGCTGCTGCTGCTGAGATGATATTGCCTGCAACCGTGTAAGTACAATATTTTTTAATTCACCCGATTTGGCCTTTGCGACAAGAATTGGCAGCCTCTGATCATCCAAGCCCTGAATCTGTAAACCGACCAGACGGCAGTATTGCTGGATCAAAATCATATCCTCCTTTGTAGCTTGTAGCTGCTGTAGTTGCGGTGGCATATTATTCTGAGCTGTTGGCAGATTCATCGGACGTGCAATGGGACTCATAAGCCCAGGAGCACCCTGTTGGAGGGATGGATTCGACGCTACAGAATGCGCACTCTGAGCAGGGGCACCGACTGGCGAAGCAGTGGCAGCATTAGAATTCTGCATATTTTGCATAAGCTGCGCAAACATCGCCATATTAGGTGGCATATTCGGGCGCATTTGAGGAGATAAAAGCGAACCGGCTTGTTGCTGCTGTTGCTTTTGCTGCTGGTGATGCAAAGCAATCTGCGTCATCTGCTTCCTAAATAAGGTACCGTAATAGGGATTAGCCTGTAGATACTCCTTTGTGATATGAGACGGTAGCTCAGGCGGCGACTTGCCAGCAGCCTGGGCCATACTGACAATTTGAGCATTCACCTGGGCAATGGCACTCTGAATGATCGAAGCGGAAGCGTTGCCTATACCCAGCGACGGTGGCACAGGAGACTGCGCAGGCATTGGCGTAGACGAGTTAACAGTTACTGGAGACATTGGCATCTCGCTGTTGCTGCGGCTAATCGCTGTAGTAAAGTTTTGCGCCAGTGGCTTGCCATCCTCTTCGTCTCCCTTTGCGCCGCTAGAATCCTGTACAGGCGGCGTCTGATGCGTGTCAGAGTCAGGCTGTGACGATGCTGCCCTGGCACTGTTCTTTGCTGTTGCCGCCTTGGATTTTCCTCGCGGCTTCTTCTCCTTGGGCGTCTTCCGCGCAGCCTTTGTACCGGGCTTCGATGCGGCAGTCTTTTTATCCTTTGCCGCCGACACAGGAGGTTCTCCATTGACTGGCGTTGAGATCAGTGGGGCCTCGGATTCCTGGGATGCAACACTGACAGGCGATGTATGCCTACTCGCAGTCTCCTTCGAAAGCACTGATGGCGACGCGCTTTTTGCGGTAACCGATATGCTGTCTGGCTCGACACTTGCAGCCTTGGCAGCCTTTTTCGTTTGCTTCGGCTGGGGCGAGTTTTTGCGAGAGTTGCGAGCACTGCCCTTGGCCACAGAAGACTTGTTCTTAGCTGGCTCAGACTTGATAGGCGACGCTGGTGTAGCAGTAATTGGCGACATAACAACAGAGTCCGCAGCAGGCGAGGGCGCAGACGTGGCAGAAGTTCCAGTAATAGGCGGAGATATTGGTGCAGGCGACGGAGGCGGACCGGCAGTGGGCTGACCATTGGGATACATAGAGTCGTAGATCAAGCGGTTGTCCTCGATGCTGAGCAGAAGCTTAAAGTTATCAATGTGCATGCGCATAATCTCTTCATTCGGAAATGAGAAGACCTTGGAGCCACCGTTGATGGAAGTATCGGGTAGAGTGCCCCAACGCATAATGCCCTGCAGACTTCGAGTATCAGGGAGTTCGACAACATGAAAGACAGTGTGGATGGAGCGGCTGCCGATAGTCTGAACAAAGCGCAGAGTCCGGATGACCTTGCGACCATCGGAAAGCATTGGCATTTGACTACGACTCTTCTTTGGTGCTTTCTTTCCAGGCGGTGGTGGCGGGGCGGCAGATGGGTACACATCTGAATCATTAATACATTTGCGATGACGCCAGTCGTGGACTTGCGACACACGTGTAAAGCTGGGTTGAAAGTCGCGACTGCTGCGATCGTCCATCAATGTCAGTAGTTTGAGTTTTTCCTCGCGCTCAGTCTGCTCAGCCTCAATTTCCGCCGAATTGTATTTACGCGTGTGCCGTGGAAGCAGATGACCGTACTCTATATAGCGGATGGCGTTGCTCACACGACTAATCTGAAAGTCAGGGTCAAGATCCAGCGGCGCTTCCACTGCCAGCAGCACCATTCCCTCTACTGCAAGTGTGTCATCCTGTGATAGCTTTGAGCGACTATGTTCGCATGCCAATGCCAAGTCAAGACTGAGTGTTTCTATAGTCGGGCGCATAACCTTTTTGTATACAATACTAGCCGCATCCTTGTCGCCCTGCGAGTCGTCTGCAACCATACCATTAATTGCTGCTGTGCCTGGCTCTGGTAAAGCCTGTGCCTCCTGCGTGTGTTCGCTGTATGCAGGCCATGTAAGCAGCCCGCTTACACGCCGTTTCTTTGACCGAGACTCCTGTGCCGGCCGGCGGTGATCGTGAACCTCAACAATTAAGCAGCCATCGTAGTAGCTGCAGTTTACCTGCGTCAGCACATCAACAAGATCCACCGGAATTTTGCCCTCGTTGAGCGAGTCAAAAAAAAACCGCATCGGGCCGTTGTACAGAAACACGCCCTCCTGGCCCTCGAAGCGAAAGTGCGAGTCGAACAGATGCAATATCAGAGAGGGCTGTTCTTCCTTATAGCGCTCAAGCAAGTCAATGTTGCCCATGTGCACGCAATTCCGCTTCCGTTTCCGTTGACCAGACTCTGCGTTAGGAGCAGACTCTATTGTCGGCGTTGGCCCGCTAAGGTTGCCCTCCAGCTCTGCCTGAAACGAATCCAGGTCAAAGTCAACAGCCTCAAACTCATCCTCCGAAGAAGACAGAATAGATTCGTCATCGTCATTTTTGTGAGTACCGTTTGTTATTGGTAGAGCAGTGTCTGGCGGATCCTCAAAATCCAGATCAAGTTCCTCACTGCCACTGTCTGTACCGCTACCGTCTCCAAACAGATCCGTAGCACCATCATCATCGTCCTCATCGCTAAATGTCTCAGATTCATTCCCAGCGGCTGTGCTAACGCCAGTTGCCGATCTAGTTTCACCATGTACATCAGAGCCATCGTCCTGATCGTCACTAAACAGATTGTCATACGAGGCGCTCATTTCGTTTTCCAGCTCTTGCTGAAGCTCTTCCTCAAAGTCAACAGAATTTTGGTCGTCCATTTCTGGTGATGCTGATGCTGATTGCCCAGCGCTGATGTGAGTGCGGTTTCCTTGACCGCCGTGTGCCTTCAGCGAAGTCCCTGAGACAACACTTGCGGACATTATATGCAGAGGCAGGTCCCACCTTGGCTACGCTGTATCCAGAGATATGGTTTCGCCGCCTATTTGACAAATGCAAAAAAACACCGTATTTAGCAATTCCTGGTGGTAATAATAATATACGCTCAGTTAAGTAGCAGTTTAGATTTCTGAGCGTTAAATATTAGGCGTATTCTATAAGCAAGTGTACCTCTTACTGATCCGTATATCCGAGTCAGTGTAGCGTATGTAGGTGTATGGTTGCACGTCAAAGTGTATTTCAGTGCGTGTTACAAAAATTGCCAAAGCGTCTGCAGTTGTAATTTCCAATAGTCTACGCGTCGTCTGTACAATAAAAAAAAGGGTATATTTGATAAAGAAGAAGCAAAGTGTTTATACGACGAGTTTTGCTTCTGTTTCTTTTTTACACACGCCAAAATTTGAAATAACAAAAATGGACAGTACAACAGAAACGCGTGTAAAAAAAAAAAAGTTATTAACAGTGTAGACCAAAAAAAGAGCGGGAAAAGAAAATTTAAAAGAAGGTTTAATGTACAAGCAGAGAAGAAAATATTAAGAAGACGTTCAGAGTTTTTTTTTGCTGTTACGCGTGGGTGTTACTTTCAATAAAAGTATCAGAAGTGAAAGTGGTTTTAACCTGGTACAGTTCTGAATTGCTTTATTTGGTCCAGGCTGTCTTTTTTTTTTTTTTTAATTGACAAAGTGTGATAAATTGAACTGTCCCAACTGTAAGAATTTAGAAAATAAACGAAATAATGCCTTTTTAATAGAAGTTCTTAAGGATCGGGTGGGAAGAAAAGATGGTCGTCTGCAAGTATAAAAAGTCATCATTTTGTCTTTTTACCCTTCCCTCTTTTTTTTCAGGCACGTCTACTGCCTCGACGGCAGCAGCAAAACGGAAGAAGGGTTGGCTTTACCATCGTTTCCTGGTGTCTGGCATTGGAACTAATGGCGGGGTAAGATGATCCTCGAGTGCAAAAAAAGCAAGAAGCATTGGCTGGGATGGTTACAGCCGATGTTTTTTCTGCTCAGCCTTGGCAAAGTTCAGAAGACGCGCGGTGGCTGCCTGCACTCCAGTATGGTAGTGGATCTGGAGCCAATGCAACTCAAACAAGCAAGTGGCAAATGGGTTGCACATATCCGGATCATCAAGATCGCGCAAATACAGCCCACATCCAGCTTGTTCCTCAGACGATAGCAAGCGGTCGAGAGCCGGGTACTTGATCAGCAGACGGTGCATAAATTCAATAGCACGCACAGCAGTCTTGGGTGGCCAACAAAGCGCGCATTCTGCAATACGTTTGCAGAACGCTGCCACACGCGTAATCGAGGAGACCTTAGTTCGTCCCAAAAACATGAGCTGCAAACACTCAAATAGCAGATCAGACTCACTGCGCACGGTTTCCTCCCACGTCGCCTCTTCAAGCTGCTCGCCCTGCTCAGCTCCATTCATCTGTTCAGCCGCTGACGCTGTTAAAGCACGAGCAGCATTGGATGCCGCGACTTCTGCTGGCATCAGATACACAATGTATCGTGTGCCATCAGACTGCGCCGACATACGCGTGGCCTCAATCTGTGGACGAGTAGCTAATGGCGGAAGCAGGGCATAGAGCTGGTAGAAGAAATCCTTAATATCAAGATTCAGTGCCTCGCCCTGTCCTGTCAAAATATGCAAGGCCGACAAAATACACAGCAGCGCCGTTCTCAGACCCACACGCGAAGAAACCAAGTCATCGCCATGTTCTGATTCCTCAGCACCGATGCCCACGCCATGTTGACCACGCATAATTTTCTTGAGCAGTTGAAACAGATCCACAAAGAACTCTACACTTATCAAGTGCGCATACTTTGCTAAGCCCTCCAACACTGCCGGCAAGAGTCCACCAATATTGTCCTTTTGCTTCAGAATACGGAAATACGTTATAAACACTTGCTTAAGTGTTTCGCCATACCATTTCTCGCGTTCTTCGCGCGAAACTTCTGCCTCTGCTTCTACCAGTGATTTGTCGACATCCTGCTGCACCTTGCGCAGTTTAGCCTGCTTCTTCGACATGTGCAATGCACGTTTTGCTTCATTAAGTGCTGCTCCGCCCTTTTTGCGTTTAAGTAACTTTTGCTGTTCTCTACGCTGTTCTCGTTGTCGCTGCTCCTCATCCTTACGTTTGCGATCCTCAGGATTCTCGCGTAGTTCTTCACGTAGTCGCAAATGAAGCCATGGTCGTAGTGCACTCGGATCCACGCGATATGATAGACGCTTAATCCGTTTTGCTGCTAGCAGCACTGCGTTCTGAGATAGCTCGCCTGACACATCGTCGCGGAATAGTCGCAGCACTGCAAGTCTCGCTGTCTGTGCCATTGGTGTGAATGGCGCAAAGTTGATGCGTGACGATGGCTGCACGTATATGTCCACCAATGCCGAGAGTATATCCTTGCGGAAATTAAACAGCGGACGCACGTTAATTAAATTACCAAGTGCTCGTGCTGCAACAATTCCAGTCTCAATATCAGCAGTGGGGTTACCGAACACCTTTAGTGCCTGCTTGGATGCAGTAAAAAGCTGCTTCAGATAATTGCTGTAGCTGCGTACCAGTTGCTCCTCATGCATGCGCTGCTGTCGTACATCCTTTGTTACTTTGGCCTGCTGCTCCTTCTCTGTCAGCTCGCGAATCCGGTACTCTGGAAGAATATCGCAGAACACCGCAAGCTGCGTCAAAAGTCCAAGACGCTTGACCCGTGGATCAACGTCAGAGCTAATGTGGTGCAATGTCTTCAGATATTTTAATCCATTATCAGGATCCTGCATAATTGCATCTGCC
Organism: Coemansia sp. RSA 1365; assembly: GCA_027578695.1. Classification (NCBI taxonomy): domain Eukaryota; kingdom Fungi; phylum Kickxellomycota; class Kickxellomycetes; order Kickxellales; family Kickxellaceae; genus Coemansia; species Coemansia sp. RSA 1365. The sequence continues at coordinate 14,764 of JANBTM010000160.1, read as the reverse complement.
ATGGCTGCAAGCCGGTTCTGCTGCGCAATAATATATTGCTTGCGTGACATCCGGCTCCGATCAGGCTCAAGAACATAATCGTCCTGATCCTCCAAGCCAGTCCCTTTTTGGGTTGAGCGTGTAGATACCTCCTGATCCTCATCACCGTCAGAATCTGTTTCCGAATTAGAATGCTGATCTCCAGCAGACTGTTCACTTTCATTACCACTCTCATCATCGGTATGCGCGCTGTCTGAAATAGCATCGTTTTCTTCGTCAGAGTTCTCCAGGAGAGCCAGCCGCCCATCTGCAGTTTTAATTGGCAGTTTGTTAGTCAACTTGGGTTTCTTTTCAATCTGCTCAAAGCGCCTCACGTCATGCTCGTAGTCCATCTCGCTGCCAAAAATCGCCTTGCGTTTCTGCGCTCTCCGTGCCTTGCTGTTCACGTAGTCATAGCCTTTGTCAGACATAGCATCCTCTTCCTCAGTCATACTTTCGGCATCATCACTGTCTGCTTCGGATTCTGTCAGTGCAAGATCCTCCAGCAAATCTGAAGCCTCGTTCTCGTTGCTGCTGTCTCCGTCCTGTTCGCTCAATACTTCCAAGTCGGAATCGCTTTCTTCTGGTACTATTCCAAAGTCGCTATCCTCGTCTTCGCTCTCCGTAAGCTCTCCGGGTTGCACAACCTTGTTGGATTCTGCTGTAATACGCCCTTTCTTTTTCTTGGGCTCCTTCTTTATATTTGTCAGGCTCTCAGGTTTTACTGCGCTCAGAAAACTTAGACTATGCGCGTTGGCATTCACAAACCCCACATCATCCTCATCTGGCTGAACCTCCTCGTCGGACTCTCCAGCTTGCCTTACAGGAACAACTGAAGTATTCTTCTCTTTTTTCGACTTCTTCGATCGCTTTCCCTGTGCCTTTCCTCCCTTTGCCTTGGTGACTTTGCCCTTTGCGCCTCTGTTCTTCGCCGTCATGGCCGCACCTTTAGCTGCCATTCCTGCAAGCTGAACTTGGTGTATAGAACTGTAAATAATATATAAACAGCAAGAGTTAATTTGCACTGGCCTCGCAAGAAAGAAGGCGAAAAAAAAAAAAGCTGCGCCAAATGTGCTAGAAAATATTTTTGCTCTGGTGCTTGATCAGATGAGGTAGATCCGCCACGCTGTGATCTTCAGACTTGAGACGACGATTGCTGCTGCTTTGCCGTCTGTCTGCGCTTCCGCCGCTCAGCCTTCGATTCATATTCGTGCCAATCGCCAGACACTGGAAAATCTGTTGGCGGCACAGGCTCTGGTGCCTCGAAAAAGAATCTATGTTCCAGACACTTTCTAGCAGATGGGCGGACGGTTGGGTCCAGCTCCAGCATCCAGCTAATCAAGTCCACTGCGCTAGTCGTCATCTTTGAGCTTAATACCGCCCGCAGACGGTTCTCGTACCGGGTATTGGGCGTCATATAGCACGCCCAGGGCAGCTTCTTAAACTTGGCCCAGATGCCCTCTGAGGGCGTCCCTACCATCTTAAATATTTGTTCAAGTTGGTCAATGTCGTCTTGGCCTTGGAACGCCGGCTTCTTCAGAAATAGCTCAAGTATCACACATCCCAGCGACCATATGTCAACCTCGGGTCCATATAACGTAGTTCCAAGCAGTAACTCGGGTGGACGATACCATAGAGTGATGACCCGGTTGGTAAGCTCTTGCATGCGCGTGTGATGAAAAGACCGTGCCAGACCAAAGTCCACAAACTTTACTTGTCCCTGACGGTTCACAAGTAAGTTAGATCCTTTAATATCGCGATGCAAGATTCCGCGCTCGTGCATAAATCCCAATCCTTCAAGTAACTGCTGCATTAGCGACTTGCGTTGCGCCAAGTCAGGGCTCCATTGTGGATGATTTATAAGTCCCGACAGATCGTAGTCCATGTACTCCATCACTACGTTAACTGCCTTGCCAGACTCGGGAACCACATCAAGCACTTGCGTAATGTTGGGATGTTGGAGCTGCTTTAGTAATCGGATCTCGCGCATTGCCGTTATTGGAAATCCATCTCGCACTGTATCTATACGCATCCGCTTCAGCGCCACCACTTGCCCTGTTTCCTTGTTGCGTGCCTTATAAACCATGCCATATGTACCCTTCCCCACCATACTGATCTGCGTGTATAGCTGGATCCCCTCAGACGGGCTGCTCTGCTTGGGCGTTGTTGGTGTCAACGGGCTGCCCGTATCCAGTGCACTGCGAATATGCTTTGTGGATCCCAACTTTGCACCTTGTATATCAGCTACAGATTGTTCCTGCTGTTGCTGATGCGATAATAAAATCGCAGGAGGAGGCGGTGGCGGATGTGGATGACGCGGCAAATGGCTTCGAGGAGACGATGATGCATGTGGTAATGGGGGCGGTGGTGGTGGAGTAATCGGCGGCGGCAATGGCGGTGGTGGTGGTGGTGCTCCAGATGGCAGAGGTGGTGGTGGTGGTGGATGAGCGTGCATGTCGCGCTCTGCTCCCTCGTACGCGGTGCCGCGTCTATTGTTCCTCAGTGACTCATCGCGTGTATCACCAAATCCACCATGTCTCGACCGATTCTCAGAAACTTCCCTTGTCTGTAGTCGTTGTCGAGACCGCGATCTGGCAAACATCGAGCTTTGTGAAGGCAATCTGCTATCAGGCCCATCATGAGGGCGCTTGTGTGCCTGCCTATACTCTGGGAAATCGCGCGAGCGGGATCGCTTTCGGTATTGTCTGCCCTGACTGCCTTCGGTATGGCTCATATACTGGATACCATGGCGGCTATATCTACCGCTCTGTCTAGACTCTCGTCCGTCGGCATAACTGGGAGATTGATGCCGCTGATGATACCTTGAATCTTGCCGCCCAGCGCCCACAGCGTGGTTGCTCCTATAACGAGGTCCTGGTTCTTCTTGCTGATACGAGCGAGCATACCCGTGTGATCTATATGGACGATCATCACGACTCTCATATGTCCGAGAATCGCTCGGTCGCCGCTGCCTCCAATCACTCTCATCTTCACCCCGATTCCGTCGGCTAAATCGATGACCATGCGCATTCCCAGTCGGAGCCCACGCACCTCCACGACTGGACCGGCTAGCGCTTCTTCCACTACCACCTCGTATCCTTAGTTCATGTCGGCTGTGCCCATCACTTTGTCTAGCAGTATCATCTGTGTGTCCAAAAGAATAGTCGTCGCCGTTTCTTACGCGTCTTTCGACAGAACCTGTACCCCTATATTCCATGTCCCTGTCTTTCGACATGAAGCGTTGCGTTACGGTGGTGTTTCAGCCCGCGTAAGCGCTTCTGATGCTCTTGCAGAGTTCGATTGCGGCTTACTAAAGAATATACAACATGCAAATTTAAACTAAAAATAAGGGTGCAAGCAGAAAATCGTACTAGTAAATCAAACTAAAAGCGAAAGAGCAAGAGATTCAAAGATGGGAAAGAACAAGATGGCTCGTGGGATGCGCAGAAAAAATAAATTCAAACTTTTTTTTTTTTTCAAAGTGTGTGTTTAAAAGGTTTGTCTTGCCCAAAAATGGCTGGACCACAGTTTGCTTACGATGGGGGGGGGGAGTTCACTTTCCACTAGATCTGCAAAAAAGTCTCTCTGATATTGGCACCTGTGCTTAACACGTACGATGGCAATGTCTCCATAGAATTGTGTTTGACCAAATAACCACATCAAGTTGTTGTATTATGCTCATCTCTGATCAGTTTCAACAGACCTCAAACGGCTTTAAATTATTGTAAGGATGTGCATGTCTTGATCTATTGTCTCAATGTGCCTCCTTCAATGGGCTGATCAGGTGTATTGGCTAACAGATCTATACATAAAAGTCTTAGCATCAAAAATACTCACAAAGGCAAACATATGATAGAGTTTGTATTAGAAGGACATTAACAAAAGAATCAACAAAGCGCTGCTCCAATTCTTTTTTAAAAGATGCAACCAAATAAGCCATTCGTTAAAAAATAGAATTGGAGTTTAAGTACAATTATTAATCTACTGCAGGTAATAAAGCCCGACTGGCGCAATTGGATAGCGCATGTGACTTCTATGGGTTTTTGTCCTGCAAGCAATCACAAGGTTGCGGGTTCGACCCCCGCGTCGGGTTAAGCGTGCTTTTGCTAATATTTTTTTTAGCTGATGCTACAATTTTAGTTATTTTTTTTTTTGAAACTGCTAGTTATGCGTTCAGCAGTTGTTAAACAAATATTATAATTTATTTTGCGTGTTATGTAGAAATTAAAATAGAATTAGTGTTTTATTGGTAAAAGTGCTATTGTTTAACCCTTACTTATCTACGGAACAATACATCTAGCAAGCACAAACTAAACATTGTGGAATAAGAACACACACTACATACTTGTATAAGTGTAAATCGATGTTTTATTTCATATGTACTTTTTTTTTTTATAAGAATAGTAACAAGAGCAAAGTTAACAGACATTTAAATGTACATGAACTTTGGACTTACGGACAGATGTAGATATGCTAGATGATGGATTTTCATTAAAACAGCAAATTTCAGAACAACTCTTCGCATAAAAAAAGCATGTTTATACCGATGGTTGTTGACATTCTAGAGAACGCCCATAAAAAACCCCCCGCCAAAGAAACAAGATACACTTAGAACTAGAGTGGTATATGAAAAATACAGCTCACAACAGATTGAAAAGCCATTTGATATAGTTATCGAAAAGGAAGACAGCAAATGAAGCATCGCTAATCACTGGAATAATCACCAGAACAGCACAGATCTATGTCAAGACATACATGGACGATGAGCAGATGTGTTTGCCCTGCGTTGAACATTGGTCTTGCAAGGGATACCCAGCCAGGTTAAACGCACAACTCTTATCATTTATATTACAACTTGTAGACCAGAACCCAACTGTAATATTAGCAGGCATCAATAAAAGTCAATGTAAAGCATATGATGTTCTCACCACATCAGTGTTGGCATTACACAAACACTTGGTTGATAAGTGCTGTCTGACATTGAAAAAGCTGGAAAATTTGTCTGCAGAGTGAAACTCGGACAGAGTTATTGTGGTAAGGAGAGTCGAGCCATGGGAATAGAATTTCCTAAACCGTGTAAGCTCCCCACCTTCTTTTTACTTGCTTTCTTTTTTTTCTTTCTACTATTTGTTTGAAAATGAGCCTAAGTGCGCGCATTGACCAGAGTCTAGATCAGATTATAAGAGAGACTCGCAAGCAAAAGCAGCCACAGAAGAAAGCCAACAAGGCAGCCACTGCTAACATGGGCAAAAGCACTGCAGCAGCTCCAAGCGCAAAGGTAGGAAGAGGCGAATTGGAACAGCAGAAATTGCTTTTGACGCGTTTTTCAAAATCGACAAATCAGCAGCAATACTTACAGTAGCATACTTTAAAAAATTTTAAACTAACTGTAGCGTCGTTCAAAAAATCGGTCTGCCACTGAAGCAAATGCGTCGAGGGTTTCAGACGCGCTTGCAGCACGACTAGGTAAAGGTGCCAGGACAGGCAAAGCGCTCGGAAAAGGACCTTTAGCAGGCAGAGTCGGTAAGACTAAAAGTGATGGCAAAGGAAGCAGTGGTCGTTTGGCAGGGCTTGCTGAAAGACGTAAAGCAGCTTCGATTTCAGCAGGGGCAGAGTCATCTAAGAAGAGAGAGAAGACAAGGATGAACATTTCAATCAAGGGAGAAGCTGGACCTGCGGCGGTATTTATTTCAAACTTGGATCCAGAGGCATCAACTGAAGACGTTAAAACTTGCTTCAAGCAGTTTGGATCAATTAGAGACTGTACATTGCTTTATGACAGCAACGGAAAGGCTTCGGGCCATGCTCAGGTGACATTTACGGTGAAGCCAGCGGCTGAAGAGGCTGTGGCTAAGCTGAACAACGCGCTGGCGGACGGTCGCAGATTGTCAGTGAATTTGATGCCTCCTGGCAAGAGCGCTATACCTGCGCAGAACATGGCACCATTTGTTGCGCCCCAATCTTATGGATCGGCGCGTAGAGGTGGTAAGAAGCCAAGAAGGAGTGGCGGTGGTAGCCGGATGGACATTGACTAGGACAATTTTTCATGTATCTTTTGAGTTTTTCATTTTTTGTGTGAGCGAAAGTTTTTTTTTTGGAACTGTACGGTAGGTGACAAAGAACACACGTACAAAAAAAAACACGCGTTCAAATATTTCCACCGCTTTTAAAGCAATCTTGCATGCCATGTCCAGTACTAAAGCTGACGGAAGCAACTTGCCCTAGTCCTTACTTGGCTGCATATGTTGATTCAAAAATTATTTAAAGCCCACATGTGTCAGAAGCGTGTTTGCGCGATTTACAATGTGGATAAGCTTTCAGGCCAATCTCACGTGATGTTGTTGAAATTTAAAATGTATTCTTGTCAGCTTGTCAGTTTTTTAGGGTTTTTGCTTTCTTCGCCTTCTCTTCCTTTTGTATTGTTAATGGCGACTAGCAATTCGGTAGATTGTCATTTCTATCTTACTGGAGCGTGTCGTAATGGCGAAAAGTGTCCTTTTAGACACAGCGAGAGTGCGTTACACACACAGGAAGGGTGTACGGAGTTTGCGCAGACAGGACAATGTTCTGCTGTGGACTGCGGCAAGCGTCATTCGGAAGCGCCAAAGCGCATGACTAAGCCGCCTAATGAAGTACCCTGTCGAAATGAGGAAGGCGAAGGAATTTGTACGAGAGCCGACTGTATATTCAAACATACCAAGACACGTGGCGAAACAACAAAGACCAGCACGCTGAATACTAGGGCTAAGGTATTTGTGCCTAGAGGACTACCAACAAGACCTCGGCAACAACAGATTGTATCAACAAATATGGAGTGGACACCAGAAGGAGCAGCTACATCAGCAGCCTCTCGGCCATTTGCAAACATGAGCTGGACACCAAATACACAGTTGGTACATCCGCAGTCACATGCATTTGGACAACAAAAGTCTCTGTTTACATCTAAGCCAT
>JANBTM010000159.1:0-20664 GCA_027578695.1 Coemansia sp. RSA 1365 | reverse complement strand
ACAACCAATTGTTACGCTTAATCAAAAAGTTGAGTGTCCAGAGTAAGGGTTTTTTTTTCGTTTAAATAAATATATGAATTAAGATTGTATCAAAAAGCAAGAGGAAACTATTAGCTGTTGCAACTAGATAAAAAATATTTATAAGATTTTTAAATCAATAGAACACATCAAAACCTTGAGTAGAGGCTGCAAAATATCGCGGGGTTTATTAATAAAAAATGTTTAAAGTACTAGTTAAAAAATTTAGCAATTAGAAAAAACAAACATTAAAAGTGAAATGTTAGTAGGTTTGAAAAATGATTTGGGAGTGAAGCAAAATGATAAAGTGAGTGTCAAGCTCAATTCTGGGCTGTGTTTCATGTAGGATTGTCAAGCTATTTGAGCCAGGACGCGGTCTCCTCTTTCATGACTCTGCTTTCTATTTGGGTTTTTTCTATTAAACTCTCTTACGAACTAACTAAAACAACAACCACTCTAAAGCTAACCCTAAATCCATTATTGCTTTACAGAGAGTTATGAGAAAAATTTAGGGGTTATGAAAATCGAGTGATCAGATCAGGTATTTTTTTTTTGTGTGGTTAGGATGGTAGGAGTACAAGCAGAAAAAGTTTGGTACAGGAAATTTTTGTTCACTTTGTGGGTGTAAATTTAAGCAGATATTTTTTTACAACTTTATTTGTTTAGTGGTTGAGTTTGTTTAAAATGGACAAGGGAGTATTGGAGCGGGTAGAGCAGGCGCTGAAGGTTGTTTACAGTAGCAACACACCAGCAGAAGAGCGCAAAGCAGCAGAAGCGTTTTGCGAGCAACTTAAACGTGAAGAAAGGGCATCAGACTACGGACATTATTTAGCAATAAGAACGAATGGTTATGCAGCAGAAGTGAGACATTTTGGAGTCCAACTGATAGAAGAAACACTCCAAAAGCGATGGACCACAGGTGGAGGCAGAGGTAACAAAAAGAAGGCTACAGGGCTTGCAAAACTAACAGCAGAGGAGTGTTATAAAATACGAGACCAGATCTGGGAACTTTTAGTAAGCGGTGGATCGGGTGAGGCGGCGTTTGTACGGGAGAAGGTGGTTGCAGTGATGGTAATGTTGGTAATACGATTGTGGCCATCAGCGGAGTGGACGAATTTCAGCTCGCAACTACAGCAATTGAGCGCGAGTGGAGAATGGGAGACAGTACAAAGAGTGTGGCAAAGGTTGGGTGAAGAAGTCTTTGTTTACGAACGCGACGCAGCAGCACAGGTGAGAAAGCATGAGCTTACTAATGGGTTGGTAGGTGCACTGCTACCACTTCAGGTAGTAAACGAGTTGTATCCAAACGGTATGCGACTAAGTACTGCAACGACACCAGCCGAGGGCGGCGGTAAGAAAAAGGCGGGGTTAATTGTGGTAGAGGCAGGTAATGAAGATGGTTGGATGCAACGGTGGCTACAGGAAGCAGAGGCTCTGTTAGCGTCTGACGACAGTGGAGAGCGACTGCTGCAGGTGACACGGACTTTAGCAGCGTATGTGGACTGGCTGCCACTGCGGGCGATGGCAGCGTTAGGGCTGGTACCGCGGGTGGCAAGACTACTACATGCACACAACACCGTAATACGACAACAGGCAGCAGAGATACTGGAAAGGATTGCACAGCGTAGTGTAGGTAGCGGTGAGGCTGACGCAGTATTGCAACAATTTTCAGAGCACCACAATGGCGCGGCACTGACAGCGATTGCGCAAGCATATGGAAGCACAGTAGGCGAACACGCGGAAACAGCATGGGACGATATGGAAGACGCGTTGAATGTAGCGCGTACTCTTGCGCAAACTTGTGCACGGCTGGCAACACAGCACTGGGTTCGTATTGCAGCGATATTAAGCAGAGACTCACAAGCACCACTTGTTGAACTTCTATCGGCGCTTGCACGCGACAATAGACACAGTGTAGCAGCACCCGCACTAGCAGCTTGGGCTACAATTGCAAGAAATGCAGTGTTGCGCGTAACACCAGCAGTTACAACAGCACTTAGTAGTGTAGCAGAGCAGACTACAGCAGCATTAGTTGCAACAAGTCGTACTGCACAACGTCTAAGTGCTGGCTCAACAGTAGAGACAGCTGGATTTGACGCAGCAGAGGCAGAACAACTCAGCGCTGCAGAGGCGCGTGTATTGTTAGGTGAGGCACGTACGCGACAGTTGGGTGTGTTGCGAGCGTTGGGTGAGGCAGATCCAGCAGGATTTGTCGCTTGGCTTGCACCTGCGTTACATGAGGCGCTTTCGCAGCCGGACGCAGCGGCGGTAGATGCTGCATTAGCTGCAACTGCTGCGGTGTTAGGATCGCTGGACGAAGCCGAACAGCGTGCGCTACGCGACGGAGATTCTGCAACAGCAGAGCAACTTGGACACGCACGCGTAACATGTTACGCACTTGGACGACGCGTAGCAGAATTCGACGGTGGTGCAGAGACAGCTATGCGACAATTACAGACGCTTCCATCATTAGCGTTTCTTTTGCGTCCGGCAGCTGTAGAGTCACAGATTGAAGCGAGAGAGCTGTTGGTGGCGATAGTACGGCGATGCGTGGTGGCAGTGCGTTCCCCGGGGCTTCTTGCACGACGTGCGACAGCAGCGTTGGTGCGTGTGGCTGTAGCAGTACCTGATTCGCTAATGTTGGCGTACTCTGATGTAGCGCAATTGGTGCAGGAGTTGTTAGATGATGCTTCTGTTCCGGGTGCAGCCAAGGGCGCATTGCGTGAGTTTCAACTGGCTGTAGTGGCCGGTGCTGAAGGATGTTCTCTGGCGCGTCGTGCAGAACTTGCGTTACCACTTCTGCGTCCGCTTGTAGATGCGCTATACGCCGTTGTGCCCTCTTTGGAGTCACCCACCGCTTTTCTTACGCTGTTGTGGCGGCCTCCGGGTCACGCAGATGCTGCTGCCGATGCACACGCGCGTGGTAGGCGTGATGAATTGACACGCGCTTTGGCAACGCTGCTGGCTTGTTTGGGACGTACTTTGGGCGACGGTGCTACGCATCTGGCACCGCTGTGGGGAGAACTGGCTAATGAGTTGGTGCCACAATTACAGCAACTTATCCGCTGTTTACATGCTTTGTGGAATCCAGTACACTGGTCTGGGATGCCACATGATGTGCAGACTGCATTGAGTGGTATGCTTGAAATGAGTGATACTGAACGCCATGCAATAGTAGGTGTTGCCGATGAGCAGTCATCAGCATCTGTTTCAAGGGACCCATTGTTTGCGGAGGCACATGCTGTACGTCATTTGTTGGGTATTCTGCGCGAGCATGCTTACAGTTGTTTGGGTCGTCTTGCGCGTCTTCCTTCTGCGCCTATTGAGCCTGCAATTGTATTAGCAGATCTTGAGCACGTAGCACCTCGGCATTGGCGCACATTACTTACCAATGTGGCTACACCTGTGCTGGCGTCATTGGGAAATTGGCCTGGAGTTTCTACCAGAGACTTTGTTGGAGCCACTGCAGAAGCTTGGCTTGTACCATTGGCTGTTGTTTGCATGCAACGATTGGACAGCGAGTGGCAGTCACTTGAACAAAGCACATCACTTTCTGAAGATTCGCAATTGGCTGTTACTGAGGAGATTATACGTGAACGTGCTGTGCGTATGTGGACACGTGCATGGAGTCGACTCATTTGTGAATTGCTTGAGGGTTGTGTTGTGTCGGATGCTGCGCGACTCGAGAGTGAGTTAACCAGCACTAAAGTTCGCACACCTACAGTTGGGGATGTTTCAGTGTCAGGGAATGTGGTGCATGGGAATCCTGTATTGGGTGCACATCTTCTTGGATCTGATTTGTTTGTAGATGTTCTGGGAGCAGCTTTGGGTGTACTTCGTTATCCTGATACTGCTGCTGCTCGTTTGGTACTTTTACGCTTAGCAGAATTGGCACCGAGTCTGACAATTATTGCTTTACTTCCTCTGCATTGTCCACCAACTCCCGCACTTGCTTCTATAGTAAATGGGTTATTGGAGCGTATTAAATGTGCTCGTCTTATTAAGGAGGGGGAATGTTCTCCGTTGTTTGGTTGGTTGGCGACTGAATTTGTGCCAGCACTTTTGCGTGTACTGGCATCTCCACGTTTGGTAGATTGTCAGGATATAACACTGGGTGTTTTGGCAGATGTGTTTTATGCCAGTGCCATATTTTCACGCATTTCCACTCACTGGCCTCGTCGTTATTCTTCTGGAGAAGCAAATGTTTCTCAACAAATTGTTGGTGATCCTGGCCATGTTTTCCGTCAGATGTCTTTGAATGCTATGGCACCTGCTCTCCATTCTGTGGAAATTTCTACTGATGACAGTGAACATGCTTTTGAATCAGTTGCAACTATTTCAGAGTCTCGTCGTCGTCGTGCTTTGCTTAAAATGTCATTGATGCCATTTTTGGCTGTCGAACAAGCTCGTCAGTTTGATAATCCAAAAAATCATTTAACTCGAGGAGGCGATTTTGAGGAAACGGAGATTACTCGTGCTGCTCCTGCTCATTGGACTAATAAATTGGCTGCTGGTGCTACTGCTTCTATTCTCGATAATGATTCGGAATTTGACCTTGCTGCTTTAATGCCTTAGCTTATTGAGACTTTCAAACAAAATTAAAATAATACTTTTTAAGGTTAAAATGTGTCTAGAAAATAAGGTTCCGAATAAAACAATACGCTTACTAAAAATATGCTACAAATATCTTATAATACAATATTTCTATTAAACACATTAGCTATTTACAACAATACACATATTATCTTTTTAATATTATGTATTATTAACGTCTGACGTGCATAGTTTTGACATGTTTTATTCAAATATTACAAAAAAACAAAATCTAATACTGCCTAGTATGTTTATAGAAAATGGCATATGAACATTCAAGATAAAAGTAATATACCTTTTCCTCTAATAATGGTTGCCGTAATTTAGATCGCTAATATCCAATGCCTTTCGAGCTGAACATGTATATGAGAAATGTGCTTTAAGTGCATCACCTGTTAAAAAAGCTCCTGCACAAGTAGCACAGTAATAATATCGCTTTTCTCTGCTAACCGTTAGCAATTTTTGTTGATTGTATTCTCTAGAACGCATACTATATAAAGACAAAATTGCTTCAACTAGCAATAAATCATAAAAAAAAGTGTGGAAAAAAAAAGAGTATAAAAATAATGATCGCTTTTTTCTTGTCCTTTTTTTTTTACAGCTTTTAATAGGTAAGAAATGCAATGCGTATATCATTGACAAAAAAACTGCAATCAATATGCCTAAGCGCTTAGTGGGCTTAAAACAATTCTTTTTTCTTTTTGTGCTTACAATTTTTAAACAGTCTTTCGATTATTTATTGTGCTAATCATTTCACTATGTAAGAATGCATTATCTATGTTTGCAAATGTTGAATGTAAAGTTTTTCTTTGACTAAGTTTATTTTTGTTGTCGTCCCAATACACTATCTCTAAAAGTTGGGGTGTTATAAGCGAGCAATCGATTATTGTATTTCCGCTTTGATAAGTTTATTTAGTTTTTTATTCTTATTTTGAATTACGCCACACTGTGCCACCACATTGATTACCAATTAAGCTATACATTAGCAAAATAGAAAAAAACTGCGCCAACCTTTTATTTTTAATTGTTGTGGTGTCTGAGAAATGGCACAGTCTACATTATCTTTTTGTGAAAAAAACAAAAGGCGTGCGTCAAAGAGTAAAATAGTAAAAATAAACAGAAAAGAGAGATTGGGAGTGTGTGACGATTGTTAAAATGATGTTGGCAGTAACATTAGAAATTTTCAACGAATGGCGCTCACACGCCACAACCACAGCCTGCCTTTATTTACTTTGTGCTTGTAAAATTTTTCTGGCGTGTAGTATCCACTATTCTCTTTTTCATTTAACATCAGGTTTTTTTTTTTCTGTTTTTGTTGCTAGAAAATACTATTTGCATAGACATTTTATAAACGACACTTGATTTCTTTAACATTCTATTGTTTACCTATTACACCTACGTATAATGAAAACCGCTGTGTTTTCTTTGTTATGTTTCTTGGTATTAACATGTAAACAAATTCAAGCAAAAGAGAAAGGTTTATCATTGCGCATTATTCACACAAATGATATTCACGCCCACTACTCTCCCTTCAACAAATATGGTGGCGATTGTAGTGATGATGATAAGACTCAAAATAATTGTTTCAGAGGCGCAGCTAGACTAACAACTATTATTAATCAGTTACGCAGTGGACATTCCAACTCGTTACTTTTTGATGCTGGCGATCAGGCGCAGGGTACTTTGTTCTACACGCTTGGAAAATTCAACACCACAATCAAAGTTATGAATCATTTGCGTTACGATGCCATGTGTTTGGGAAACCATGAGTTTGACGATGGTCCAGGATTGTTGGCAGAGTTTCTTAGTGAAATTAACTTTCCTGCTATCTGTGCTAATCTCGATACGTCTCGTAATCCCAAATTAGCAAAAGTTGTGAAACCATATGTGATTATTGAAAAGTACAAACTGGGTGTAATTGGTTATATTACAAACACCACTGGAAGTATTTCTCAAGCTGGTTCGACTGTTACTTTTACTGATGCTGCAGCTGCTGTCAACAAATATGTTTTTGAGTTGCATAGTCAAGGTATTACGAGTATAATTGCTGTTAGCCACAATGGCTATCATGAGGATATGGATGTCGCAGCTAACACGCATGGTCTAGGATTGATTGTTGGCGGCCATTCACATACATATCTCTCTATTGATCCGTCAGAACCTGGTGCTGGTGGTCCCTACCCTACAACAGTAAAGAAGTTGGACGGCCACAACACTTATGTAGTACAGGCAAAAGCGTGGGGCGAATATGTCGGTTATGTCGACATCGATTTTGACTATGCTGGTGTTGTAGCAAACATATCTGGAAAGCCTATTCACATGACACAAATGATAAAAGAAGATGACGGCATGGCTGAGAGTGTGCGTGAAATGCGGAAACCATTTGACGAATATGGTGAAAATACTGTAGGCAGAATAACATCAGACTTGAGTCACGCTGGATGCAAACAGAAGGAATGCGAATTGGGAGATTTGGTTGCTGATGCTATGCTTTGGGCAGGTAGACAAAGCACAAATGACAAGGCTGATATAGCTATTGTTAATGGTGGAGGCATTCGTGCTGGTGCTCGCAAAGGTGTTATTAAAATTAAAGATATACTATTGATTACTCCATTTGGCGATGCTCTGGTAAAGCTTCATATTCGTGGTGAGGATTTAAAAGCTATTGTTGCTGGTGTCTTTGCAAAATATAACGTTGTAAATCATAAACCTGTTACTAGTTTTCTGCAAGTTGCAGGTATGCAAATTAAATATCATTATATTGGCGACCAAAGTGATACTGCAACAGACAGTATGGTAGTGGATTCCATAGAAGTTGGGACAAATAATAATTGGTCATCAATTGAAGATAATAGGCTGTATACTGTTATAACGCTGAATTACGTTGCACATGGAGGTGATAATATTATTGCAAATGATGTGGAAGTACCTGCTCTAGAAACATTAGATGTTGTACTTGCAAACTATTTACGTGCGTTTTCCCCCGTATCATCGCCACAAATGGATCGCATTATTAATACTAGTCAGTAGTTTTGTTTATGATATTAAGTGTTAATGAAATTGATGATGATAATTTTAAAACAAAAAAAAACGACAGGAGCAGGTAAAAAAGAGTAAAATACCGAGCCAAGAAACCACACGCAAAAAGAAAGAAATTTTAATCCGCCAGCAACACGAAAAAAATGTTTACATGATGCTGACCAAATCACGGTGGTAAATCCTGACGAACTTCTTAAAGATATTGTCATAGAGTAGTTGCAAAACCTCAGTGTGGGCTTCATCCATCATATCAACAGTATACTGTTGAGAGTGAATAAGACGAGTAATTGCTTCAGAAATGCGACCTTCTACGTTTATCTGTAGTGTAGCACCATCAGCAATAAATGTAGAATAAAATCCATAGTAATCACCACGAAGTGCAAATGGCAATGACTTGAATGCGTTCATATTACAATGACGCGCCATACCAGCAGGTGTCTGCATCAGTGTTGAAAATACTGTATAACGTACTGGAGTAAATGGCGGAATGTGTGAGATTATCATAATATCTTCGCCACGACTATTGCGTCGCTGAGGCAAGTTACCGATTGCAGCACCACCAACAGCCAATGTTGCCTGATTAGAAGGCTTAATGTTAGCACCATTGATGCTATCGGTATTATCATCGCTTCTATGGTAGCCATCATTGCTTCTACCTTGGAAAAAGCGCTTGATGCCGGCCAGCCGATTGTTAATAGAAGTCTTGGCAGAGATAGCCCGGCCTGTGTTTCGGGGACCAGTGCTAATGATATTTTCATTGTAATCCATTGAGTAGGAGGCTAGATCGTTCCGATCTCCCTGATAAGCCATTTTGTTGCCCAACGGAAGGTCGCTGCCATGTTCGACAAGCGCCCCCTGATAGTGTTGCCGCTGATTATTGTCGAGATTGATTTCAGACATAGACAAGTTTGCATTGTCTTGCGACATTGGAATAATTGTGTCCGGATTGCTCTCTAGCTCTACCTGTTTGCTGTTGCTATTGCGAAGAACGCCGCCGTGGGCACGTCTTTCATCAGTCAATCCACCTTCAAGGTGTGCGCGCAATGCGTCCTTTTCCGACATTCCAACAGCACTGCCACCATTACCAGCGGCATCCGCAGAGGAAGAAACCGCTACTGCTGCCCATGCCGTAGTACTGTTACCCACAGTTGCCAGGTTGGGACTAGTCAAGCCAACACTTACACTATCGGAGTTGCCAGTGTCATCAAACTTCTCGCGATCGTCCATATCTGGATCATCATCAAAGCCAGATTCGCCTATATTATAGAAGCGTACTGTATTGGCTTTAAGCACCTGATATTCTTCCAAGAACAGAGTAATCTCGGTACAAAAGTTTGCAGCGCTGTACACCTTGAGCTTCTCAAACAAGTCTGGATGATTAAGCACACGATAAAATAGCTCCTTGCTAGCTGAACGATTAGAGTTATCGGACCATGTAAAGGCGTCCGACTGACTGTAGGAACGAATAAGTGGAATTATAACGGAGGTAAATTGGGACATGTTGAAAAGCAAAGTGCACCACAAGAAAGAATCCCAGAATGGATCGTTCCCACCAAAGCCCTTATTAGTCTGTACTATGAACATGACAATACAAACAAATGTGAATAGATTGTTCAGAAGAATGTCGTGACGAATCCCAAACGCATCTTTAATGGGCCAAATATTGTAAACAATGATCGGTGTTAGCAGTACGCAGTAGATTGCAATCAAGGCGTAAAGTGGAAAATACTCCCAAACACCAACCGGACATTTGGCAAACATCAATGGAACAATCGCAAGGTCTTTTGTGAGTGCTTGAATAATAGCACAGATTATAGCGGAGAAAAGTGTGGCTCCAAGCACATACCACACCAACCGGCGCTCAGTCATTTGCATCATTTCAGAAGCCCACCATTTGCGTATAGCAATAATCTGCGGCCAAGTATTCGACAGCTTCTTTATTGCATTTTGTCCACCCTCTCCGTTATCGTCGCCGTCCATGCCATTACCATTTTTTCCTGCTGCCCCCATGCCACTCTCACTAGATCCATCTTGCAGTGGACCTTTTCCGTATAGTTGCGCTGCCGTCATTTGACCAGCTTTGTTGCGCTCCTTAAGTTTCTGCAAATTACGGAAGCTCAGAATATAAAGTCGCATTGCTCGCGCCATTGTGCACGACATCCATAACATCACGCCCGGATATGCACACCATAGGATGACAAAACACGGAAACTTTCCCGGCCACACAAATTGAAACAAAAAGCATGTGTTTACAACCAGGACAGTAATTGAACCAATACTGGTCAAAAGCACAGCGTGTGCATTAATATCAAGTGTGCGTCTACCGCGGTAAATAAACAAAACTGTGGAAACAGAAAAAAGAAAAATGTCAACCACACCAACCCATAGATAGACACGACTTTTTAACGGTTGTACGTCTGATGGATGTGGATGGACGCCATTAGAAAGAACCTCATTTTCGTTGGATCTCTTCATCAACTGAAGAATATGCGCAGCGAGAATCATTTTTAAACAATAAAGATAAATGCGTGCAATATATTATTGGGTTCTTCAACCCGCTCAGACTAGCGGATTCGCAATAAGAAAAGGTGAAATTGAAAATAAAGCCAGATGTTTGGAAAAGCACTCACGTCTCTTGCTTAAGAGAAAGCAAACTTTACTTCTCAACTTGCTAAACAAGACTAAACAAGATTTTAAAGTAAGATTTAAGGACGTTAAAATTAACGCAATACAGGCGAAATATCGAAAACCCGCGAAAAAAAAAAACAGGTAGAGGAGACACTAAATGACGATAATAGCAAAAAAGAAGAGAATATCAGGAACTCCAAAAAAGAAAATACCCTTTCGAGTTGTGGTCTTGAAATTGAATATGTTATAAGCACTATTGCGCCATCCACCTACTAAAAAGAACAAACCAAGAAAGATATTTGACCACTGTCCGAGAAGAAAAACACAGCCGCAAAAAATCGATACTTGCTGAGTATGCAGTCGATTTGGATACAGTGCTTGTTTTTGTGCACAATTATTGAAGAAGATCCAAAAAAAAGGGGAGAGCTGCTCCTTTTTCTGGTCTAAATTAGGCAAAAATCTTCTTTTGTGGTAGTTGTACTAACAAAAAAAAAGACATGCAATAAATGATAAACGGTGCATTTTTTTTTTTGAACTCCCCAGCCTCTTTCTCTCACTTGTGCTGAATAAAGGCTGCAGTGTTGTGGTGGAAGTAGGGTGCCTCAAAAGCCCCCATTCAATAACAATGACCTCCGCCAACGATACCCTTGGGAGGTTTATTTCGTCAACTTTTACTTGGCGGCTGTTTGTTGGCATGAACGCCTTTTTAGTAGATCCTTGCAACCAGCAAATGTTCCGTTTGTTGATCTGGCTCAATAAATGATGTTTAGCATTTTTGGCGGAGCAACATTATCCACGGCAATTTCAAGAATTTTTAAAGCTGTCTGCAAATCATAAACATTAAAAAAACCGCACATGCCGTTTGGGCTTTGTAGATCTAGTTGGAACCAGGCAATGTTTGAGAAAATCTGCTAGCTCGCAAGTCTCTGATAGCTATGTGTTTTACAGATGCACGGATCTCTACAAAAAGAAAACAGTATCAGGGATCGTCTTTTTACCTGTCAATGAGTAACATTTGCAACCTTGCTCTGTAGTCAAAATTTCTTGTTTTTGTTTAAAAGATCAGATCAGAGCATTTCCTTTTCCATTATCAACAACGAAATTCCACTGCAGAAAAAAAAAGATTCTGCACATGCATGGCATAATTTCTCTTTATGCACATGCGTACAGAAGAATGCATTTTGTTTCCGACAGCCGAACAATTTGCGCATGTATCTTATTGGGTCTAAAGCCACCTCCCAGACACTTTGACAATGACCTCACCAATAAAGATCCATTTGCTTGGGTACTTTACCTCGTGGCTTTAAAAACAGAAAATAATATTTTTGATCTCTGGTGGCTGCTGGTACAAATGCTGGGTAATAAATTCCACAAGTGGCAAAAGGTATTACACTCGTTTTTTGACACTCCCAATAGCTTGTGTGGCTTTTCGGTGGAAGTGCCCTATAAAGCCATTTTTTACGCTCATCTGTGTGACTTATTTGAAATAAATTTGATACATGTTTAATTTTGTGTACAGCGTATATTCAGAAAAATGCTAGACATGGCTGTGTAAAAAGTGAAAACCAAGCATTCTATTTTATGGCAAAAAGCTTCTCCAGAAAATTTATTAAACAATGCAAGCTTAAATTGTGCTTATTCTACACATCACGGAGGTTTCTAATAAACCCTATGTGCTGGTGTTAGGGGTTTTGATATAAATTGCTGGAGAATTTCAGCAAAAAGTATACATTTTAAGAAAGTCGCCAGATAGGTTTTCTAAGGTTCTGTTTTCGCATGTAGGTTGCAAATAATATCATTTTTCACAAAAAAAATCCCGATCAAATTAAACAAAAGCATTAAAAGCCATGCTTGCTACTAAACAACTTTTTTCCTAGAAAAGTTGTTGGTTAATAAACCATTAGATTTTAGTTACAAAATTTATTTCCAGAATAAACTAAAAAAAAACTGAATAAAAAATAAATCATACCATGACTATGTGATGTTTTTGATAACAAAACTACCTTTAATTGTTGGCAGAATGTTCTTTTCTGTGCCTTTCTTTTCTTTCTCTCCTTAATTGACGAGCTTTTGCATTTCTTTCATGATACTGTTTTGTATATTCTTTCTGTGAAACCCCTTCCATTTTACTTCTTTGAGTGTAAATACTTATTATCATTTCGTTAAGCTGTGTTTTATCGAGATCCGATAGCTTTCCATTTGATAGCACTTTTTTGGCTAGACTTATTAGTGCGTTACAAAGGCTAATAACTCTTTCAGCTTCGTCTTTTGTTTTTGTGTCTTGACCAACACATTTGGCAGCATCTCCAATTAAATCTTCAATTGACTTGTAAACTTTACTCTTTTCTTCATTTATTGGATGGCAATATAAATTAAACACATTACACACTCTCAGTGCTTGCTCGGGTGGTTTGCTTATAGTTTGATCACTTAAAGTATTAGTGCTAGTATTGGTAGGTTTATCGGGGTTTAAATCCATTGTTGACATTCTCTCTGTTATGCCACATGAATCAGAATCAAGCATTTCTGTGTCTAAATCCATCGCCGATGTTTGATTTGCTATACCATATGAAGCGGGGTCAATGTCACCTAATAAGACATTTTTTTGACAGGGTTATCATTTTTATCAACTAGCCCATACATTGGAACCTGTTCCCCATATATTAAATATGTATCTTCAGTTACATTATTTTTATCAATGTAGCCTTGTATATCCTCGTAATTTAACTTTATTTTAAGTAAACGTTCAAAACTTAATTCAGGACTTACATGAAAAATAAGCATAGTCAATTTTACAAAGGATTCGTCCATATTAATTTGCAAGTTTACAAGCTTTAGAACTATTGCAAAACTATATAGTGCACCTTATATATTATTGTCAAAGTTTAGTAGGAAAGTAGAAAAACAATAGTGCAATAAAAATAAGTAGACAAAGGGAAGCTAGTTATTTTCTGCAGCATAATTTTTTTTTTTTTAACAATTTTCTGCAATATTTTTAAAAAGGCGCTACAACACTAAGACAATCGGGATGACAGGACTTGGGCCTTTGTATTTCGGCAGTTGAACAATTGTGTGAAACCTATTGATTTTAAAATAGCAAGATTACGAGTAAGATTAACTGAATTACAGCAGAAAACACCGTCGCTTTGCCGCAATGTGGGCTTTTGATGTTAAGTAAGAGCCATCGGAAAACCTCTAAAAATTTGCTGACAAAATAATCAGCAATTGAAAAGACAAACAACGTGGGGGGTTTTGTACTAAAACTTTAAACCTCTAGGGGTATTTTTTAGGTATGAAACAAGCTAATATTGACTGGCTAGATACTAGCCATAAATAGGTAAACTGTTGTAGTTAAGGTAGTATTAGTGTAGCAGCTAGCATTAGCTTTTTTATTAGTCAACAATAATACCTGATATACTGGTATGTCGCACAGAAAAGGCATAAAATGACACTGGTAGCAACTGTATATAAAGCCAGTTTGCACAGCTGTGGTTATTAAATAGCACTAACGCTACACGTAACAATGATAATGAAGGTAAAAACTCACTGTAATATTCTGGCAGCGAACGTTTAGCGACTATTAAGCTGTAGTCGGATTAAGTGTAAAAAAGCTGTGAGTACAATACAGGAGTAAAGGAAGTCACATGTGTGACTGGAATGTTTTAGAATAAAAAGAATGCGGGTATTTTTTGTTAGTTATTGTATAAGTATGTGTGTTTGCTATCTGCGTGAGTATTGAAAACACAAACCAAAACTTAACTATGCATGTAGCAGTTTAGGTTTTTGTATGTAATATATATTGGTAAAACAATTATTTAGTTTATGATGAGATTTTGCGTATGTGTGATAAAGAAAAGTGAAATAATTGCAAAAAGTGGTCATTTTTCAGCATAAAAAAGCTAAAGCAGCATTTGTGAAAAGCAACAAAGAAAGTACAATTAGTAAAAGAAGCATTACGTTTTCTTATGTCGGTGTAGCTAAACTTCTATTTTATGTACGCATTTTTAAAATCCGCTATTATCTTGCGTTGTCCAGATATATACGTATTGCCTTTTTGTATAATATTATTTTGTCTATAGATACCAAATAAGCCATTGACACTTTTTTTTTTTACAAGAAAGCAGCGAGTTTTTGGGTTTAAGCGTCGAACTGTTTTAAACAAACCACTGACATTCTCAACGCACAGATAATTAGATATTGTTAGAGTATGTTTGTTTTGCCATTTGTGCTAGGTCTAGATTAAGTTGATACCCTTGTATATTGCTACAGAAAGCCCACATCATCTACCAATGTTAACAACTCCATTTGTTTTGAAAGCAAATTTGTAAATAAACATTTCACTGTGGATAGGCCAGGTAATATAACGGGCAAAAGTCGGGGTGCAATAAGCAGGATTACATTGGATAACTATCTGCTCTAGAGTAGATGGTTCACATGCAGCAGATCATTTGACCAACGGTATAACCCAGCGGCGTCAAGCCAGCCACTTTTGTCCTCATTTCCTGGTAAGTGTGTGCAGTGTAAAGAGGTGGGGGTGGTCATGTGTTGCATTAACAATAATGCTGCAGTGTTGAAAAAACAAGTCACGCTCTCAATTTGCTAAAGTTTGTCCGGATGCCAAGAACAACTACAATAAATCTTCATAAAAGTTTATGCGTACATGTTGCTAGTGGACCATCAATGGATATGCGCCTGCGCAGTAAGGGGGGAGCTGCATAGCAAGTTGGGGTAGCCAGAATTTGTGCAAATTGTCAGGCATGCACGTGATATGACCCAATTTGAGATAAACAAGTAAGGAGTCGTGAAGGTTGGTACCTGCACTGTGCAACATTTGGAAGAGTGCAAGAGGCATAAAAGGCCGGCAGTTGTTAGTGAGGAAATAGTGTGGATAGCTTGGCAGAAGAATGTTATGTGGTAGGAGAGTAGTGTAAGAAAGCACAGTGGATGGGACCTTTAAAGCACATGACTTTTTACACGCGTAGGGCAGACAGACACTCTTCTTTACGCACAAGTAGGATGGATAAAGCTTACTACTCGGGGAGTGTGTGTGTCAGGTGAGGTGGGAAAAAAGTATTTGTACCTTCATCTGTGCTGCGTGAAAATACCACTGTTGAAAAAGGGAGTAAAAAAAATTATCACTGTTACCAAACCCTTTTCTGCTCTCTGTTAATTCAGACACTTCTTTCTTGTTTTTTTTTATTAGAGAAGCTTTAATATAAACCTTGTTGCTTATTAAGGTTAGCTTATAATCTACTATTCACATCTGGGAATTTTATATACTCTACATTTTTTAACATCTGCTTTTTTATTATTATACCGGTCTTTTTAGAGAACTTATTGTCTAAATTTCGTTTATTCACTTTTTAAAAGGATAGCAGCACAAACTTTTGCGCACCTCTTTTCTTTTCTTTCATTTTTTTATTGGTTCTATTATTTTGGTACTTATTTTGCAGCAGACTTAAAAAAGTGCTGTGTTCATCTATTTCATCGTTACTTTTCGATAATTGCGAACTTTTAGAAAAGGTTCAGGGTACTTTTAGTGGGGGTTTCCTTAAGTAGATATACACAGAGTCAAATTTTCTATAGCCGATAATGTCAGAAGAGTATGGACGGGGAGCAACGGCACCTTCGGGTTCAGCGGGTAGCACACCAGTACATAATACGGGGGGTAGCGCGGGATCGCCACAAGGAGAACAGCAGCAGACAAATGTACCACATATTCGTATAGTTCCACATATTGTGGATGTGCGTAAGGATCTTTATTTTGAAGTGATGGACCGAGATGTATCGGAGAGTACTTTACTGAAGGTTGGGAGGTTTACAGAGAAGGTTAGCCAGCAGATGAGCCGCATTGCATTTAAGAGTAAAGTGGTGAGTCGCAGCCACGCAGAAGTATGGACAGAGGGAGGACAGTTTTATATTCGAGATACAAAGTCATCATCGGGGACTTTTCTTAACCATATGAGACTATCGCCTCCGGGAGTGGAGAGCAGACCGCATCCATTGCACGATGGGGATATTCTTCAGTTGGGAGTGGATTATCAAGGAGGCAACCAGGATATTTACAAGTGTGTGAAGATTAGATTGGAGATTAATCGTACGTGGCAGCGGAGCAAGGAGAATCCTTTCAGACGACAGGTGATGGCGAATATCCAGAACGCGTACCATGCTAATAGTCCGACGGGAGGAGGGGCAGACAATAGCAATGAGTGTTGTATTTGTCTGTATCAGATGGTAGCGTTCCAGGCGTTGTTTTTGGCACCCTGTTCGCATTGTTTTCATTACAAGTGCGTCAAGCCCATACTGTTTACCAGCACTGGATTCAATTGTCCGCTGTGTAGGACGTATGCGGATCTTGAAGCAAGTGTGACTATTGATGAGAATGAGATGGATGTGGATGTCAGACCACCTGTGCTTCCTCCTTCTGTACAGTCTCAGCAACAGCAGTCGGGTGCAGAACAGTCTTCTATGGCGGCTGCTGCTGCTGCGGATGCTGAGGCTGCTGTACGAGCAGTTGAAGCAGGTGGACCAGTCATTTCTGCATCACCACGGAACATTAGCGATGGGTCGGGTGACCTGGCGGATGCTGTGTCAGCGGACAGGGATGACGCTAATGCGACGCCTGTGCCCACTAATGAGCCAAATGTGGATTCGTTTGGGACTACGCCAGTGGGCAGTATGCCAACCAGCATTGGGCCTCTGGGTTTGGCCAATGGCGGTGATGCAGATGCGTCGCTGGTGGGAAGTGGTGGACCTGCAGGGCAGCAGCAGATGCAGCATGAAGCGGATGCAAATGGCGATGGTCCAATTCAGATGTTGACACTTCCTACGGACGACCACACAGGAGTGGCAGATGCGTGTAACCAGCGGAATCCTGTTGCGCACTCCTCGCCTCAGCCCAACGCCAATAGGGCACCCAACAGCAGCGAAGTGTGAGCTGTGACATATCCTGGATGGGAGAAGCCAATTTTATTTTCTGGGAAAAAACCTCCACACAAACAAACACATAATTTTACCTAACACTTTCCATAAGATCCTTGTTTTTTTCTTCTTTATATTCTTTCAACACATACTATCACTACCAAAAAACGCACAAGATTCTTATACAGAAAGTATAAACCTTAAATAACTAGTTTAGAAGCAGCTGAAGAGCAAACGGTGGTTTGTTGGTAATTAAAGTTGACGTGTGTTGCTGAGGAATGCTGCAACCTTGTGTAGAATCTCGTTAACTGAGAGACGTGCGTTAGCAGGGTCCTTGGATATCTGTGGCCAATACTGGCCGTGTGTAGGGGATGCTTTTGTGCAAGCAGCTTCTAGATTATTTATCTGAACATCCATCTGATCAACATTAGTAGAGTCTGTGGTATTAGAAATATTGAGGAGACGTTGTTCAGATTCAAATCTCCACCACCAAGCCCAAGCATCACCATAATCAGGCTGAGCAACAGTGGCACGTTCAAACCAGAGCCTTGCTTTATCCAAACGTCTTTCTGACCAGAACAATCTGGCAACAGCAACTATTACCATGGGGTCTTGGGACTCTGCGTTTTTCAGGGCATCTACAGATTTAGCCTTTCTTAAAGGCCGTGGTTCTAATAATATTGCCTCAGCCCAGAGCATGCCTGATTTTGGACAATCTTGCAAAGCTCTTGCCAATAAAGTCCTTGCTACTTCTGTGCTTTGTTCGGCTTCAAGTTGTACAGATTCTAACCATAATGTTGATTCCTTTGGAATATAAACTCGCGCTCTTTCTAATATTGCTCTTGCACGAGATAAATTCTTGCATGTGGTGTCAATAGAAATTCCACGGTATTCTAATCGTGCTGCGGATATCCACAATATTGGTTCTCGAGGACATTGTTTTAATGCTCGTGAAAGTGTCTGACGTGCTGTGGATATGCTATCTTTTTGTTCTAATTGCGCTTGTACCAACCATAGCTTGTAGAATTTCGGAAATAACTCAACACCATCCCGTGCAATTTTAAGAGCATCCTGTGGTTTATTGAGTTGTCTTAAAAGCACAGCACTTTTCATCCATACTCTTTCTGTTCCCAAGGGTCTTTCCAATGAATTTCCTTGTTGTGTAGAGGAGAAATCTGTTTGGCGAGCGCGTTCCAATAGCATCAGAGCTCTTGCGTATTGGGAGTTTTCACTTTCCAATTTGACAGCAGCCAGAATAATGGCTTCAGAAGAAGGATTAGCCGCAAAAGCTTCTTCTAAGATGATACGCGCACCTTCAATGTCGTTTTGTTGTTTCCATTTTTCTTTGGCTGCAATCAGCCAGAGTACTTCTGCTCGAGGACAATATTGTACTGCACGTCTTAGAAGGTTTTCTAAATCTGTAGTACTTCCATATTCCCGTTCTAAATCTGCTGCACTACGCCAAAGATCCACATCCGCTGGTTGTATTTCCAATGCCTGAGCAAAAATAGCTCTTGCTGTGACAATTCCATTTGTTTTTTCAGGCTCATTATGAGATTCGGAATGCTTTGGTATAAAACGTTCGGCTTCTGATACCCACACTTCTGAACGATCCGCTGCACTATCATCGCTATCGAATCCCATGTTTGCTGCTGCTCGGATTATTGCACGACATGTGGATGGATATCCATCACATTCGCATTGGAGTGCCTGATCGAACCAGGATTCTCGGTCCATAGGCGCTCCACCTTTCGCTAGAGAAGTAACTGCTTTTGACATAATGCGGAATAGTTTGGTCTCCACTTCCTCAGTGACTTCGCCGTCTGTCTGCTGTTCCTCTAAGCGTGCTGCGGCAATCCATACCTCGTGACTGGTGGGCACTGCTCTACGAGCCCTATTGAGAACTTTCTGCGCCTTCGTATATGATTCAAGTCGAGCTAAAGCCAGCCACAAATCTACACTAAGAGGCACAAGCTCCACAGCATGCGATAATAAAATACGAGCGTCATCGGGAGATTCCAGTGCTATGGCAGCCTTCCATAATTGTACAGAAGTAGGGACAAATTCCAAAGCTCTTCTAAGAATTCTTCTCTGGGCCTGAGTATCGGCTGCTTTGGCTTCTATTTCAGCCGCACACAACCAAATTTTGACAGATTTGGGAAGATTACGCACAGCACTTGCCAAGATAATCCTCGCAGATTCACGTTGATTAAGTCTAGCAGCTTCTAACCATATGTCTTCGTTTTGTGGACAATTCTCGCATCCTTGAGCAATGATAGTACGAGCACGAGACATTTTCTTTGCTACTTCTTCTAATCTTGCTGCAGCAATCCATCCTGGTGCTCTTTTGGGATTAGTCTGAGTAACTGATTTTAGTAAAGTGCGTGCACGAGAAATGTCACCAATTTCTGCAGCGTTTTGTACTGCTACTGTGTTAAGTGAGGTTAAATAACCACGGGGATCCACCGTAGTCTTTCCAGATGCGGAATCACCAAGTTGATCAAGTTTTAAACGTAAAACATCATCGCGTGCCTGGCCCAATGCCATAAAATTAGTCACAGCTCCATCTTTAGATTCTTTTTCGTTATTATTGTCGACACTAATTTCTTGATCGTATCCGGATAAACCTAATCCAGCGATGATAGAAGTATCAGATACTTGGGAATAACGTTCACCGCGTCTTCCAATGGCAGATTTTCTTCTGCGTTTGGCACGAGCAGCACTATCAACTAACTGAGAAACATCAGGGATGGAGTTCCAATCATCTTCAGACATTCCTTGTAATTGACGTTTTAAACCAGATAATTGTTGGTCAATAATATTATGATCAGATTCCTGTTGTTCTTTACGTTTGGGTCTGCGCTGTTCCATTTTAGCATCTATCATGGACCATATTTTATCAGCTTCCTCATCGTCTTGTTCGTATGGCATATTACTAAATAATCCTTCCTCATTTTCTGCATTGGCAAATCTACCAGCTGTATCTTCTTCCTGTTGATCGGTATCGGAACGTTTTCCTTTTTTGCCTGCTGCTTGTTGCTTTTCGGCTGCTTCTCGGGCGGGTCCGATGTCTGAACGTGTTGTAAATCCTGTTGCTCCACGTCCTAATCCTGCTACGTATCCTGGTGGCGCTGGCTTCCCAAGAAAATCCTTGGTTACTGGAAACATTCTCTACTACAATTTGAAAATATCTCCCTTCTATAATCCTCTGCTTTTTTCAGAAGCTGGATGCTAAAGAATAAAAATAAAATCCAAGAATGGATAGTTTAAAACAATATCAGCAAAAGGTCCATTACATTTTTTTTCAATGTGGATTTATGATAATATACGTTCTGCTAACTTTTTTCAAGTTCCAGGCATGTCCACGTGATTTTTGTTATTGCACGTGGTCAAAGTGCATGGAGCTTTGATGCTGTCACAGCAATCGCTGGGTTGTCACTTTTTAATAAAGGTTTATATTTAGGA
>JANBTM010000158.1:11850-29408 GCA_027578695.1 Coemansia sp. RSA 1365 | reverse complement strand
GTACAGCTTACGTAAGTATAACTGCTACAAGGCAATAATTATCTAAAATGCAGCAATATTCAACGCCATCAAAGAAAAAAAAGCCCAAGGACCACATATTTAGGAGAGACTGTGTAGACACTCAAGTTCACATCAACCTAGACTGTTGCGCATTACCAGAGTTACAACTGCGTCAATAGTGCTACCAGCAAACAAAATGACATAGAGTCACTCTAAAGCAGAATTGCAATGTTACTTTTTTGTCAAGACTATTTGTAAAACAATATGAGGGTTAGCTATAGTTTATTGTTTATTTAAGTTGGTAGAAAAGATTCCACCAGAAACAGAAAAAGGAAAGACATTAGAAGGGCGCGGATTAGCGTTTTAACGCCCGTCAATCTGCATGGAGCACTGCCCAAGAATGGGTGTGACACTATTACATTAAAGCTGGCATTGAAACATGCAGTAGTTTTAAAAAAAAATTATTCGTAAGCTAACGAAATACAAATAAATCTGCAATGAAAATTTATAATTATGCACTAAGCTCAGCCGAGAGAACTTTAGCTTTTGACAGGTAGTTCACCAGAGCCGGGTCAGTCTCAACGGTAGAGATAAGTTTGATAATCTCGGGAGTCACCTTGGGCTTTACAATATCGACAATGTCATTCTTAAACATCTTGTATCCAAATACCAAGCTTCTGTAGAACGCAAAAGAAGCAATGTCTGCGTACGAGAGACTATCGCCGAACATACGACCGGTGTTTCCGTTTTCCTTGATAAGCTTGGTTTGGGCAGCAATGATTTTGCTGAGAATATCCTCAAAGCTTTCCAATCTTAATTTCTTGTCTTCCTCGCTAATAGAACTGGTGTGTGTAAAGAAAGTATTGACTACGTCAACAAGTTGTTCACGCAGTTGCTCCTGAACTGCTGATTGTTTAGGATCCGCTGGCAGTATTCCGTAGATGCGCGAAATATAGCGTTCAATGTTAGTGGACTCGCAGATAACAAAGTCAGGGCTTCCATCCGTGCTCTTCTCAATCAGAACTGGCAGACGTCCAAAGGGTTGGTTGGCTTTCTCCTGCGGCCATTTTGGGTTCTCCTCTGTCCATTCGACATTTGCAGCAGCCAGCAGCAGTCTTGCTGTCTCTCCACGTCCTGCCAAGTTGAAGTAGCGCAGAATATACGAAGGTGCCTTAGCAGTGCTCATGATGATACTTGATGGTGCTTGTTGCGTTGAAAGTGCTAAAAAAAAAAAAGAAAATTAATATGTTGATGCTTGATGGTTACTATCTAGGAAAATTTCAGAAACCCCAGAGACATCATGCCCTTATATACATCAATCCTTTGTCACTTATGGCTATAGATGTTTCTGGAATTGTACTTTTTTTGATTAGTAAGCAATCCCCTACCCCTTTTAAAACGGTCACGAATCCGCCTGCCTTCTGCTAAAGACACAGGAAACAAACAATCTTTCTTTACAGCGGAATTGTCTCGGAAAATATTAATTTATAGTTGGTTAGCACAGGTCAGCTTATACAATACAGAAGAATTACACTCTGCAAATGCCAAGAAAATTGGTTAAATATTTCTTTTACTGGAATTTGGGAAATCAAACCCTTTGATTGTCTACTACTTCGGATCAACATCCGAAACTTTTCCACAACATGGAAAACGTAAATAGCCATGCAGTGCTTGTTGCGAGAAAAAAAAATTGAAAAACAAGTACTATCGCACTTACTGTCTCTTCAATATGTTTTTACAGTTGTTGTCGGGCGGTCTTAAAATTGTTCATGGTCTGACTTGCAATTGGAAATCTTGTAGATGCGGGGTTATTGATTGAACTAACGATAACAGAAACCAGATCAGGGGGTGCATATAAGGATAGGCATGCTTTTCCAAACATAATATATGTATTGTGGTGTGAAGAAAGCACGAGACAATAGAAGAAATCAGTCGTAGGCATATTTCCCAGGAAACCCTAAGCCATTCATGTCCACAACGTGTGGCTCAAATGCACTAGTTTATATTATCCAGTTTACAGCATAGAAATGTTAGTGAGGAACGCTGTGTCAAAAGACTACTATTGTGCTCAAACACAATCACAAACTACCTCAAAAAAAGTTAGTACGAAGGCAGTAGCACGACAATTCTGATTTCTGCATGCTTGACAAGCCGTTGTATATCAGATTATGATTACTAGAAAAACAAACATTGATGTGGGAACGCAAAACCTTGGGTTCTGTGCGAATTTCGCAAGTAAAAGCAACGAGTCAATCGTTTCCCAACCACGATTAACCGAAATTAAAGCTCCGCATTCGAACACGTGTGCCATGCAGCAGCAGAAATAACCAAGGCCAGAAGCATATGTGAGGGGGTGTTTTTTTTTTTTTGCATGTGATTGGAAATGAAACAGCAAAGCCTTGTTGAAAGGGAAGAAGTTTCTTCTCCCTCGAATTCTAAACATGATTGTTTTTACTTAAAAAGGCTGCTCCCACGCCCTCTACGCGAGTTTACTTCTTCAAACGCTCTGACCACCACTTTCATACGCAAACATAACAACACACAAAAGCCAGCACAAATATCATTATGAGCAAAGAGCATACTACCGTTACAGGAGCTCTTAACGAGAGCGAGCTGGTATATACCAAAGTAGAGGCAGTTGATGGAATTGTAAAGTCTCTGCAAGCCAGCTTTGCAGCTGGTAGAATGCGTAACATCGAATATCGCAAACAGCAGCTGCGGGCGTTTCTGCGTGGGCTGCGCGAAGAGAGGAAAGCACTGTATGATGCGGTTTTCTTCGACCTTCACAAGTCAAACGTTGAAACTGAATTGTTTGAGGTTGGCGCAGTAGAATACGATATTGGTCTTTTCCTTGATAACTTGGATAAGTGGGCACGTCCAGAGAGCAGAAAACTTGGATCGTTGCAGCCGGCGTTTCTTCTTAGCAAAGCACAGGTGCGTAAGGAGCCCCTAGGCACAGTGCTGGTGATTGGGGCGTGGAACTATCCGGTTCGCATACTGCTGTTGCCTGTGGTCGGTGCGCTTGCTGCTGGAAACACGGTTGTAGTCAAACCCTCAGAGCTGTCTCCACATACTGCGGTAGTTGTAGAGCGCGTAATCTCCCGCTATATGGATCCAGATGTTATTCGCGTAGTTCAAGGTGGTGCGACCGAGACCTCAGAACTACTAAAGAACAAGTTTGATCACTTCTTTTATACTGGCGGCGGTGCAGTAGGCCGTCTTGTTGCCCACGCGGCAGCAGAAAGCCTGGCAGGTGTTACGCTTGAGCTTGGTGGCAAGTCTCCAGTAATTGTACACGCAGATGTTGAGGATCTGGTACCCACAGCTACTCGTATTATGTGGTCCAATCTCGACAATTCTGGTCAAGTCTGCGTCAGCGTCGATTACCTGCTTGTTCACCGCTCTATCAAGGATCGCCTGGTACCGCTACTGATAGATGCTGCTATCAGTATGTACGGACGCACGCCAAAAAAGACAGAGGAGTACTGTCGCATTATCAATACCCGGCACTGGCGTCGTATTATGGCTATGTTGAGAGCATCGGAGGGCACGCAGCTTCGCGTTACCGATGAGGAGCCTGATGAAAACGATCGCTTTATTCCGCCTACTATTGTTGACGGTGTTAACTTTGACGATGCTTTGATGCAGGATGAGATATTTGGCCCTATCCTCCCTATTGTCACATACGACACACTTGAGGAGGCTATTGATCTGGTCAATTCGCGCGCGCAGCCGCTGGCCCTATATGTCTTTGCGAAGCCCTCTTCGGCCGATCACATTATTTCCCACACGCGCTCTGGCACTGCAGTTATCAATGATACCATGCTTAGCATGGCCTCTCACAATACTCCATTTGGCGGTGTCGGGCCCTCAGGAGTTGGAAATTACACCGGCGAGTACTCTTTTGACACTTTCTCACACCACCGTTATGTGCTTGACCGCCCTCTGTGGTTCCCATCACCTGGCGTTGATACTATCCGGATGCCACCCTATAGTGGCAAGGAAAATGCCTGGAAATTGAGCTTGGGTAGTCCCTTGGTTTACCCAAAACTGTGGTCACTGAGAGACTCTATTCTTGGGAAGCTTTTCACTCTAATACCCTTCTGGCGTATCCTGGCTATAATTCCTGGCTTTATTATTGCTTTGCTCAAGGTAAAGCCAGCTATTAAACCTAGGAAGGATTGATGCTCGTATTATACCCCTTTTATTTATTTCCTAAATATTTGCGCATGTTTCTTGGCTTCAATGACTGTAACTTTTTTTATTAGGCTAAATTTTATACATAAAAAAAAACATCACACTAATAACTGGACATTTAAAGTAGCTGGATCTCAAGCAATGCCATCTCAAAGATTCTGCGTACACTGCTAGCATCCATGGCGTCAACCTTGAGTTGTTTTACGGTTCTTTTAAACCGGAATGCCTTTTTACGCAGAGCAGACATATCGCGGTCATTTTTCATCATTTCCTTGTTTTGTTGGTGCAAGGACTCGAGTGTTGCTATCTGTTGAGTAATCATACGTAGTGTCTCAGCCGTTTCATCTAGTCGATCTGCCAAATCATTTTCAATGCCTGTGCTAAGCAGAACCTGACCGCTAACGTATTTTGTAATGCCAGTGACTGCGTAGAGACGGAGTTGCTCCTTGTTATATTTGACCACATCAATGCCTAAATCTTGCATTCGATCCTCCAATGCTATTGATTGTCGTGGACTAGAGTGTTTTTGATTGTATTTCCAATTGCCTTTTGCTTCATGTGCGTTTGGTTTGCGGTAGTCTTCTGTCTGAGTCATGTAACAATCAACAATCTCCGATAGCAGACTTTCCATAGATCCAGCATATCGAGAAGACGCATGTCTTCGAAGACTATTTGACTGGGAATACATATTATCAACCACAGTGCTGTTACTATGCTCACTACTCATTGAAGGTCGAGCAGTTGCATCTTCGGTTACGTCGAGAATAGACTTGGCGGAGGTTAGAAAACCAGCATACGCATGGTCTACAATCAAATCAAAGTCGTCAGTAAAATTCGAAATGCCACGTCCATTGATGTAATCCTCGAGCATATCGTGCAAATCTGTATCTATCTGTGCGTTTGTTGTAAATAGCAAATCATTCAAAGCAGTTGCGCACAGGTTATATGGCGATTGTCCCGCACGGAGTGAAATGCCCGATGCTTGTTTTGTTGTCTTTGGAGGCCTTGCAGAAGACATGCCGAGTTCAGTCT
This sequence comes from Coemansia sp. RSA 1365, assembly GCA_027578695.1. Taxonomy (NCBI): domain Eukaryota; kingdom Fungi; phylum Kickxellomycota; class Kickxellomycetes; order Kickxellales; family Kickxellaceae; genus Coemansia; species Coemansia sp. RSA 1365. The sequence goes on along the minus strand of JANBTM010000158.1, from coordinate 24,179 downwards.
CAGTATCGGAGCCTATACTCTCTGGTTCTTCGTGCATATCATTCCATCCGTATTTGCCCTCAACTGTTGAGTCTGCATCATCAGCAACCTGTATCTGCTCACTTGTGTCATAGCGATGTGTACGGCAACTACCAAACAGTGCTTCTTCGGCTTTTTCCTCCCACTCATCTCGACTATACCGCTGTCTCTGTGGAGCATATTCTAAAGTGTGAATGTGTTTTGGCGATTCTACATAAACCGGAGATTGTATATTTATCTCAGCTTTAAGTTCGACGGGCTTTGGTGCCGACCTTAGTGGTGTATAGTTTCCGTCCACATCAAGCATATCCGCAAAACTAGGTTCAATGCTTCCACATTCGCTCTCAATATCGCTATAGCTATATACGCTTGATTCATCGTCGCTTGTGACCCAGTAGTTCATTGGCATATTTGAACTAGTTCTGGGTGTTATTGTGGATGTCCTAGATGATTGCGTACAACGACGACTCTCTTCCATGCTTACATGTACTATCTTCATTGGCAAACCATTCTGTTGCCTATTGCTGTCACTGCGACGATTTCGCTTTAAACCATTGAAGCAGCCCCTGACCTGCAGTGACAGCTTTTGCATTTTGTTTCCTGGCGCCATGCACAAAGTACAGCCTCTGTATACAAATAGGCAATATTTATGTGCTTTTTGGGGGATATGGATGACGCTTGACTGGAGTGCGTTAAATAGCAAATGTGACGAGGTATGCTAGGATTAGTCACTGGTATATAAAAAAAAACTTGGTTATGCGAATAATAAACGTATACAGAGTAAGAATTAGCAATTAGTGTTTTAAATAGAGGAAGAACTGGTCACCAAGAGAAAGAAGGTCTTTTTTTTTTTTTTTTTTTGCTGTTGGCAAGACCAAGCGTCATCTCGTTGTTATTATAGGTAAAGGGGTGTTTTTCGACGTCTGCCAGGTCCTTATTTGTCCTTTGGCCAAAAGGGCCCCTTCCTCTCACCAATAAAAGAGTTTGTAGCAAAACGAGCAACGGGGTGTTTTTGCTTATTGTATCACATCCGTCTTGTCCACTTCGTATCCTTTGATTGCAACCCATGCAAGGGTCAGAAAGGGGGATTTAATCTTTTGGCATAAAGGGAACAAAGCCTTTTTTTCCCAGCAGTTATTACCAATCATAGCGCTGTGTATTCATAGAGCTTCTGAGTGTTTCTGTACGCGAAGCAAACCTAGGCATATACCTCTATTCTACTCTAAGATGATGGGAAATAAGATATATTGGTATTGTGTATCTCAGCTATGACATTATGCGAAAATAAATAGCACATTTGAATTGCATATTACACACGAGTGCACACCCTTTGTGGCAACATGGAAAGAGCGATGAGGATCATCTATCATTTCTGGATTTTAGACAAAATATTTTTGCTTTTGTCCTTTTTGAGCGGAGTTGGAAAGAGACCATTGTTTGTTGGCCACAAAATAACTAAGCCGAGAAACCGCCGTATTGATATACACAATTGATATGCCAAAAGCTGGCATGTGTGTAATAGCACTAGCAGGAATCCAGAGAGATGCAATTTATTGAACAACATCATTGACAATCACAATACCCGAAATGTCAAGCAGACATAAGTATCAACTTACAACGAAGAGCCCGCAAGCAAAATCGATAACTTCGCGTTGAATGACTCGTAAAGTTTCTTTGCCACTTTCTTGCTACCCATTGCCTGCAAATCCTGCGACGCGTCATTGCTGGCCTTGAGCAGCTCGTCTACGCAAAAGTCAAAGAAATCCTGCTCAGCAATACGATTAACCTCCAGACCCGTCCTGACCATGTTCGTAAAAATATGGTCGCTCTTTGCCCAGACATTTTTGCCTTGCGTGCTCAAATATGCAAGCTCGTAGAGCACGCCGCGAACTCCGGCCAATGTGGCAGAGGACGCCGAACTGTTGGTTGTGCCGGATTTTAAGCCAGACTCTGAGACACCCAGTCCGAGCTGGCTCTGCGGCATCTTGGTCTTAGGCAGCTCTGGGGGGTCAAGTACCTTTGGAAATTGCTCTGGCGATGAATTCTCAGAATTAGGATTCTGGCTATCCTCCGAGACCATAGTTGATGTTGATAGCTTTGTAGTCAGCGCGGTAGACAGCTTGCTCTTCTCTCTGGAAACCGAACGAGCAGATGGATCCTTTAAGCTCTTGTGGGAAGCTCTTCCAAGGCGGTTCTTGGTGGGTGAATGTGCATGAACAACAGACAGCGACGCATTGGCCTTTTTGTGTTCGACAGGGTCGCGCAGAGCCAGTGGTGAGATCGAGAACCCCCAACTAGCGCTATCGTTCAACGGCGCAGCTCGCCATTCATAGCAGGCAGGCACAATCTCTGTTGATCCAGACTCGCGGGATCTGGTGCTTTTTGATGACGCCGATTCCATTACTGATGGCGCTGCAACACTCGGGCGGCGCCGGGCTTTTTCAGCATTCTCCACGGTCAGTGACGTAGAGCGCGGCTTGTCAAATGCTGCGGCCATGCGCTGTCCCATTTCCGTGTGCGAGCTAAAGTGGGACAGCATGCCTCCCGGTGTCTTGCGAAGAACATTTGCGCTTTGAGTAGCTTTTACAGAGTTAGGCTCTGTTTTCTTAGCCAGCTGGCTAAACTCAGCTGCGTTGGGTGGCAGTGGCGGCAAATCCTTCATCTGGATCTCGCGTGTGATCCGATGTGACGAGCGAATGGAATCGGAGGAAGGACGGGTTTCGTTGGTTTGCGATGAGAAAAAGTTGTGTGTATGGCGACGCGCACGCGAAATAGAGTTGGAAGCTGTCACCGGGCGTTCGGTTTTCTTTCGTGGCGATGGCGGCAGATTTACATCAAAGTCATCGGCTGGTGGCACATCGGTCTTGGACCCTTTCCGCCAGGACTGGAAGATAGAGGGCATATTAATGCTCGGCCGTCGCGGGGTTGCAGGTTTATCGGCTTTGTGTTCGGACTTTCCACTGAAGGTGAACTTGCGCCGGGGCTTTTCCTGCTCCATTAAATACTTGTCATCCACTATGCTTATGCTGCTCATGCCACTCATGATGCTCATGGCCGACTTTGGTCGCTGGCCCTTTGGAGGTGACGTCCACAGCCCAAGCGCCTTGTGAGATGGAACTGGCTCGTGATATGCTGTTTCGGGCTGCTTTGGTACTGGACGCGCTACCTTTGCTGCGGGATCTTGATCCGGAAATATATGCGTTGATGTCTTCGGTTTTACGTGCTGCGACATCTGCTCGCTGGATTTCCGCCCCAATGGTTGCTCTACTGGTTGCCGTGCATGCTCGTCTTTGACTTCCTTTCTCTCTTCCTTTTGTTGATGTTGTTGCCGCTCTTGTGATGGCGGTGGAAGCTGTGCTTTTTTTCGAGCTTCATCAAATGTCGACTCGGAAGGAGACAGCGAAGTGTCTGGTCGTTTAGAATTGAAGCGAGTCACGAGCCAGTCTGCAAATTCTGGATCAATCTCAGGACCATTACTGCCTTGCGAGCTGTAACTTTCGCGCGGTTGCATATCTTCCGAAAAAACCATTGTGCGCACCAACTGCGATAGCGGGATAGTCCGGGCCAAAACCTGAACATGCTTCTCTTGGCTTCTCTGATCGCTGGAAAATGGATTTTGCGAAACCAACACGGTGTTTAAAAAGCCCAGTTCTGACGCCGACAGCTTACTTTGAAACTCTCCCCAAGCCTCAAGCACCTTTGAGGGAAACACTTGCTCAAATTCCTTCCATTCTCCATGGCTAAAGTAGTACTTGTAGATGGCCGAGCTAAGTATCCGCGTGGATTCAGTCTTTGCATCCGCCCACTTTCGTTCTAAGCTCTCAATGCTTGTAAACTCATAACTCTCAAGTGCCAGCTTGGGTTGCGGAGGCATCAGCGCCGCAGGTAGTGAGTAATTGCGCTTTGGATACAGTGCAGGCTGCCGCATACTCGAAGACCGACCAGGTTTTCCATGAGGCGCCGATGGCATGGCAGCCTTTGCTGCGAGGTGTCCTCCTGTACTGACTGTTGCAGAAGCATCGCCGTCACTCAAGCGGAATTCATCATTTGACCGCGGAAAGCTGATTGGCTTTGAAGGCATTTCGGAGTAAGAAGGGAATGAACCAGGGTGGATCTTGGGAAACGATGGGACCGGCGGCATCTCTCTTTCTTCCTGTGCATGCATAAAGCCAGGGTTCAGCGTATAGTTACCGCGCACTGTAGACTCGAGGCTTGTTCCGGGTGATGGAATAGAACGCTTGATATTGCGAGTCATGGCTATTGCTGCATCTGCGACAGGCGGCAACGGCGGTGAAGGCAGCGGCGGAGGGTTACTGTCCTCAATGAACAAATTATTGGGAACTGTTGGCGAATGCAGCTGCAGGTTCTCGCTGCCCAGAATAGCCCCCATGAACCGCCTGCTCGGATGAAGATCCAGCCCCAAGGAACCAATCCCCGAGCGGTCTCGGAACGCACGCGAATCAGCGCCGCTGCTGTTGCCAACCCCACCGCGGCTATCGAGGTGCTGGTGTGTCCAGGCCATGGATGTGCTGCTCTGTGTTGGCTCCATATGTATACGTGACATGTGCTGGTGATGCAGAGCGTGTGTATATGATTAGTGAACAAAAAAGAAAAGCCGACAAGGACGTTGGCCAGAGCGGCTTGTGCAAATAATGATGTATGCGAGTCTGCGCGTCGGCAGTTAGATGAAGAACTAGAATAGGGAGCAAATAATGAACAGACTGTGAGCGTAAAGTGACAATGGAAAAGAAAGAAAAAAAGGAAAATATCAACCAGTTAACCAAGAACCTAATGTTGTTGCGCTTGCTAGCCAGCAGTGAAAAATAAAGAAGAAAAAAAGGCATCGACTGCGCCAAGGATGTGCGCAAGGCTTTTGGACACAAGCTGTTGTCCCTTCCCGAGCACGCTGCCGCATGCCAAACAGAAGAGGATGCGCCCTTCAGGCTCGCTTGCACCCTGCACTAGCGCAAATGCGCGCAGAGCATCTTAGCCTACCTGTGCTTGAAAGAGAGTGCGCTGGCCGCAAAAAAAAAAAAAGGCAGCATCCTTGTTGGTCTGACTGATCAATTCCGCGGGCTATTTACAGACCGCACCAACATTTTTTTTTTGCAAACAAATTTACCAGTGCAGGCACGTTGTTGCTTTCTCTCTCTCTCTTTGCGCCTGTTTACGGTCCGCGTATGCACGCCCTATTCCCAGTCAGTTTTCCCTCCACACAGGCACAAGTCGGAACGAACTTTCATGCGGCAATGCAAATCCTTCATCGCAAAGACTGCCAAGTTCAGCAATGCGCAAAATACAAAGGGAGGGTAAGTGACGGTTTTACGGATCATCCCTCTTTTTGCGCTCTGTGTGTGCAAAATAGGTACTCGGAGAGAAGGAATGCTCTTGATTTCAAAGAGCTCAAAGAGAGGAGAGACAGGGCTGTTACCAGGATGTCTTCTCTGCTGGATCTTGCAGGCGATGCGTCTGCGAGACGTGTTTGCGTCAGCAGCAACTCTAAAGTATCACGTTGCTATCATTGTCACGAGAAAACCAAGTTGCCTATCTGGGAAATCGCACTTCGCATGTTTCTCTTAGTATGCGTGATTCTTTACTCCCGACTCACTCTCAATGCTTCTTTGGTGTCGGCCTTCTATAAGTCCTTTAGGATCTAAATGGCGCAAAATGTTGTCATCCTGCAAGTATAAAAACTCCGCTAGTTTGGATTATGAGAAATCCTTATACAACGATGGGGACACTCCCCAAACTGTGGATAACAGTGAGCACATTAATTCAAACTGCGGGTCTGCATAACAGCATATTTGTATCAGCGACAGTTTATCCTTTATTTGTAATCTGTTTTGCATTTTTCTTTAGTTTATGTCCGAAAGTGGGTTCACGGACAACGCTAAGCAAAATGGATAAATTCGAGATGCCAAACAATTGTCTGCAAAGTGACTGACATTTTGTTTCATATAAAAAGTTAAAAAAAGCGAAGAAACGTCACCCAGCGTATAGCTTGTTTTAGATGTTTTAAACCTATTTTGAGTTATTCCTTTGCTTTAAAACTAATTCAATTAAAACTAGTCACTTACAAAACACTTTAAACCTAATAATGATAGTATATCCTTCTACTACAGTTATAATAATATAAAAGTTATCGCAATTTGCAAACATGTTTTTATAAAATACAAAACGTCAAATGTGGAATACTGGTGTAGAATATAATATTATTTTGCGGAAACCTGGTTATTGATATTAGCTATTTAGCAACAGAATCAAGTTAACACCGCTGCAGATATCATTTTATGGTTTGAGTTTTATCTGGCTAATATGTAATATCGAGAACTCCAAGTGGTTTAGCGTTTGTAAACGGCAATGATAATAGAAATTCCAATTAAACGGTTAGTCTAATACTGCTGGCACAAAAAAACCAAAGCTTTATCGGTTATATAGACTATTTCTAATTTAATGCCATTTTTGCAATGCTAAGTCTGTTTTAACTTTTTAGTGCATTTTTCTAATTTGCGTAATGTAATTAAAATTTTAGAGCGTTTCCAGTGAAAGAATGCTGTATCTACCGGTGGTTAGTCTCAGTAACCCGCCAAGCGTCACAAGTGAAGTGTGCTATCCAAAACACAATCTCCGCCACAATGACATCTGAGACAGTCACCGTTGTTTTTAATCGGAAGAAAAAGTGTGTTTTCTTTAGAGGATATGTTCAATTTATATTTTATACTGCAAAAATAAACCAAAATAAACTAAGCGCCCAAAGACTTGCTTGGCATTTGCATGTAATTTTTTGCATCCAAAAAATGTAAGCAGCAATAAACATGCGTGTCGCGTTTTGCAACCCTGTGCTTAATTAATTTTGTGGAAAAGCGAGTTAATGATACCCTTCATGTCAGTGGGCTCAGCAGTTAGCCTTGCTCTCCATCCGCCAGTGCTGTCTTCAGTGCTATTAAAGTTTGTGAGTGACTGCAGTGCAGCAGATGTTTCCGAGGACACTCCGAAGGGCATGCTCATCATTGGCGACGACTGCATTGGCTGGCTGAATGCTGCTTTTAACTGTTCCAGTGACAACTCAACGTGCTGGTTGATTTTTCTCATACTTGGGCTGCAGGTTTCCGATAAGGACATTGGCTGTAGTCCAGCTTCGCTGCCAATGTATCCTGAGCTGCCTAGTGGCAGTGTGGTTGGCAGTTGTCCTTCGCAACCTAGCGTGAGTGAGCGCGCAAACTTGGCTGGGTGCTTAACTGTCTGGGATATGCCGTCATGAAAAGTCTTCGCCAAGGGCTTCTGAGAGCCCTGAGCTAGTGCTTCAGGCGTGAAGCTGCTTAGCTCGCGCGATTCCGAGCATATCAATTCTTGCTTGATTGGATGGCTTTCTGGAGAACTTACTCGCTGGACTTTTTTTGTAGATGGGCGCGTCTGCAACACAACATCGCGCTCTTCACGTCCAACCCGCTTGCGTTTTAGCTGCGTCTGGAGCTGTTTTTTCTTGAAAAAGTACTTTTCCCGTTCAGCATTTGCCTTATCCTTGTACTCTTGCTTGACCTCGGCAGACTCTTCACGCCAGTACTTGCCGATAATAGTTGATGCTGCTTCAACGCTGATATTGGGCTGTCGTTCCCTCAGGTCCTTATTTATCGCTTTTCTATATAAGATAAAGGCGTTTGGCGGCTTGCGCAGCTCAGTTGTGCCGTTTCCATTGTTGCCATCGTCGCTCAATAACTCATCATCTGCATCGTTTTCAGAATTCTTACTGCCCACAGATTCCGTAGAAGGTGAGCGTTTGCGTAGATTTACGCTGGAGGCTTCTTTGGGTTTCAATTTGGGGTGCTTGCTGCGCGCGTGACTAGGCTGGGCCAACGAGCTGGCTTCTGCGTTGTCATCTTGAAGCGGCTGAGTTGACTCATCGGTCTCAGTAGGCTCGGGCAAATATGGTGGGGATGCAAGGCCAAAGCGGACGTAGTCAGGAGTGCCATTTGATGTAATCTCCGCTTCTGTGAAATGGGTCATTACCGGAGAGCCGACAATGGTCTGTTCGGGTGAACCTGGCACCCAGGACGACGGTGTTGGTTCCGTAAGCGCTATGCTTGACGACGAACCAGTGGTATTGTAGCTGGGTGGAAGAGCCGGGCTGCCTAGAAGCGCAAATGGAGTTGAGACTGATGCTGGCATCCCCATATTCGACAAGAGTGGCGAAAGAGTTGGCGACTGCATTGGGGTAGTCATTGCCTGATTATTCAAATGGCGCACAAAGGGTACTATATATTGTCTGATTAAGCTTTCCGCCGCTAACTTTAGGTGTGAGGGGACAAGGATCGGCACAAACCCATTACGGATCTCGAGATAGCGGCGGTCCGCATATGTAAGTAAACCTACTGGAAGCGGCCTGTTAGCGGTTGCAAGATAATGCTCCCGTTTACGATCCAATCCTCGTAGCTGAAGAATGACGGCCTTTTCACTCTCCGTAATCTCGCTTAACTTGAAGTCAGGCTCGATACTTTGAATTAAATTGTCCGACATGGCAAAGGATTGAACACAATAAACTATTAGAATATAACCCGCCCTCAAAAATAGAAATAGGATGGGGAGACTAGGAAGATTTGAATTATGCTGAATACACGGCTCACAAGGCCATAGAAGGTGTTTGCTGTTCCGCTGGTTTAAAAATATAAAAGACGGTAAATGGTCTTCCAGGTATCTAAAATGGAGCGTCTGGGGTGGTAGTAGTGGTGGTTGGACTGAGTTTGCTACTCGTTGCAACTAAAGATTGTGGTTGTTCTGGCTTTTGTCTGGCACAGGTATTCACAACACAAATACAAAAGTGTTTAAAAAAAGAAAATGGATTTTTTAGGCTCAGGGCTTCACAATGTGAAAAGTGTAATATCGAAACGCAAATTGGTACAAATGAACGGACAAGTATATAGGCGGGAAAGGGTGACCACTTTTTTTGTTGCAAATAAAAGTGGAGATGAAGATGGATTCTCGCGTCTTTTAATATGTGCTTCAACGCAAGATGGCCTTTTGACCAGTTGGCCTGCCAGCAAAAGCCAACCTAGGGGTGGGCAAAAAAAAAAGAGGATGCAAAGAAGCACATCCGGTGGACAGGCAACTGCGCTCCAGCATTGAAAGAAATAATGCACTACTGCCGCGAACGTGTCAGACACTTACGGTCATGCAACTCCAGCGAGGGATCCGTCAAGGCAAACATGCCGAATTGACGTGCTTGAAAAGCAGCTTGGTAATGCCAGTGCGCTAATCATGGACGTATAGCAACAAAAAGAATGAAGCCTGCAGTTGAGGGCCATGCAATAGGGGGGTGTTGAAAGGTGGGCAAACAAGTCAGAGGCTTTCTTGTCCACGACGCATCCAGTAGCTTGTTCACATGCGTTGAATGCTTGCTTGTGCTTTATTTTTAAGAGTGGGGGCAGCTGGTCGTTCACTAAGATCCGTCAACAGCCAACCTATGCTTGCGGCAAGGCGGATATGTGTTGCAGGACAACGCACGTGCTGTTGCGCAGGTAGGCGGGCAGCCAGACTGCTTTTGAAGCTTCTCCGTCATACATACTTTTCTATCAAGGATATCCTGCTTTTTGGTGCATTCCTGCTTCTTCCTACTTGAGCATCATTTTAACTTGGTTGGTGTGTTGGTTGTTGTTCAAATCGCAATCCCACCGATCCCAGATAAGCGCATATCATGTTATGCTCAAAATTAATATAGACATTGCTCTTGTAATTGCATCCATACCTATGAAGACTAGCTTTTAGAATTTGAGCACGGTCTGCTTAAATTTTTTAACTTAAATGCGTACATTTTTTTGGCCTTTGCCAATTCTTTAAAGAAGAGCAATACTTACATGAAAATGCCATTTAGAAGTAGTAGAACAGGTCTTGAGATGTTGCCTTATGCATATTCACTGTTTGGAAAGGCATTACAGTTGATTTTCTCAGTGTGGAATTGATTCAGTACTTGGCTGCTTCAACTCTGTATAACGCAGCGCTTATGCATTTTTTGTAACGCCTGCGTCAACCCCACTATGCCGACTAGATGTCCTTGACTGTGTGCCATGTCGTTTTCTGCTGCTTAAATGTATTCACTTGCGCCATGCAAACGCTTTTTTTTTCTGCAAGTGCGGAATTATAACAATATGGAAAGACAACTTGCGTTCTTTTCCGCCAATAAAGCTGGAAAGGAATATGCAAAATATCGGAACGAGCACAATTCAAGATAGATGTAATGAGAGCACCTGAGTCAGCGGTGTCGCCATGTACATCTCTCTTGCATGTCAAGCATATGCAGCTCCAGACGCAGTCCATCCACAAATGGTCATGTTTATAACTAGCTTGCATATTGGAAATTTTGGTTTGTTTGTTTTCGACTACTGATAAGAGTGACTTTAAATATGGCTGTGACATTTTTTAGAAAAAGCTAGCTAATAGTTGTTTACTAGTATAAAAATGGCAAAAGTTATTTGTGTTTAGAATGTAGCTTTTATGTAATAAGCTAATTTGATAAAACAATATGAAACTCATAACAACAAAAAATACTTATTAGCATGTATATTTTGCATAAATATTGACACCAGTTTGCAACTCTAAAAACATGCAAAAGCTTTACAAACCCCAAACATATTACTTGCACAAAGCACATTGTTTTTTCCATGTTGCTATTAATGTTAATGTATGTAACTGAGAAACACGCAAAGGTGCACATTTGGATGCCCCAATATGCTTGCCTTCAATGTATTTTATTATAATTACAACAGGGTTGGGAATTCGATAAGCACTGTGCACTTTTATACAGTCAATGTCTTTTATCTGACTGCAGTGTAGTTGCCTTTTAAAAGAATAAACAACAAACTCAAATTTTTTTGAGTAAATAAGTTAAAATTCTTGTGATATTTGTGACATTAATATAGTACTAGCGACATAAACACAGTTGGCGCATGCATATATATTTTTTCGCAATTCCCAACTCCAGATGCTGCTGCCGCTGTGACAAATTTACTGGTTCAATAATTCTAGCTGTTGCTTTAGGAATAGGTACCGCGCTGTATGCATGCGTCGCTGCGACATGCGTTGTTTTCAGCAAAGTGCGACTGTCGTCTGATCACTGAACAATAGAACCCACGGGCAAGCTTTTCTAGCAATAAAATACAAATGAAGAATATTTTTTGGCGTAGTTTTGCACAACACAGCTTTTCTGTCTCATGTAGCATGCCTGGACCAAGTACCATACACATGACTGATTACAGTTTAATTGTTTAAGATATTCTTTGCAGGTGTCACGGTAGTATATCGATCAGCTTTGCGGCAGTATAATTATTTGTAATATACGCAAAACATTGCCCACATCTTGATTATGATATTAATGCTAATATATCTGACATGTCTATAGAGTTGTAAGCCAAAACCGCATTGTAAGGTCAACAAGATCACAATTATAAACTAGCAACTTCTATGTCATATTCACAAGCAACTCGCTTTAAGAAAATTGACCGAAAAGCTTTTGCACATTTATTTTTTTGAAAGCAAATACAGACAACTGGAGTCATCAAATTGGTTTTTTATTGGCTTTTCTGGGGGTAAATGCATTTAAATGTGCATTGGTTGAAAATTGATTTACATTAGGAAACTGCTTCAATTGCAAAATTCAAAAGTGCATATTTCCATCTTGAACGTATAAGCACTGGATGCGCTGCCAAAGGCCACAATAACAATATTGAAGTGTTCCAGAACAACCTGGATATTGTCAACTGGGTTCTCTGTAAACCACATCATTTTGCCAACGCCCCTCCGTCTTTCCGTTTGCCGCAGGCATTCTGGCAGTTGTTATGATCCACCTCCATTTCTTCATTTTATGTGCAGGGGCAATCAACAAATTTGCTGCATTATTCTGCGCAAAAATATTGCAGTCTGTTGCAAATATCCTGCTATTTACGCAGCCCTCTTCCAAATGTCTGCCAATCAAAATCAATCGTCCAGGGCCGTGTTTTCTGAAATTCAGGTAATTATGTTTGCCTTGAGGCGAGGAATTAAAATGCAATGTAAGTTGGAGAAAGATTTTCTAAAGCACCACTGTTTGATGATGCAATTATGTTTGACTGCAATACAAAGCCCGTAAATCTTGTCTATTACCTACATCAATCTCCACCAGTGTAATGATTTGTCAATCTGAATGATGTTGATCGCTTATCCATAGATTACAACAAGATTGGAAGACCATTATTCGCTACTGCTGCAGATTACAAATGTAGTTCGGTCTATCTATCCTGCAAATACTATTCTTTTGTTTATAAATTACACGTACAACAACGCAT
>JANBTM010000158.1:0-11750 GCA_027578695.1 Coemansia sp. RSA 1365 | reverse complement strand
ATGTGTCTTCCTTTATTGTAGTTTTGCATAATTCAACATTTGTTCACTCTGCAAACCTGTAATCGTTCCTGAAATGGGGTTTCCAACCCTGCATGATCTTTCAATATTGCTAAAAAATATTGAAACCTGCTGCGTTTTTTCAATGCAACAGTAGAAAAGCGCATATATAAGCAACAACTTGACAGTTCTTGCTTGCATGTCAGAATTCTCTGCAGTGGAAAGTAAAATCTGAAGTGAACCAGAAAATTTGAAAACGCATTTGTCATTTCTATTCTACAGCTGTAAAAGACTGTATTTCAAATGGGTGGTACATCAAAATTTTGTTGTAAAATAACGAAAAACAAGTACATTAATCTTTAGAGTGTGATATTGAAATGGGCAATAAAACTTGCGTATGTCTGATTCACGTGAGATTGAAAGGCATAAATGAAAATGGGAATGTGTGCACAGAATTTCCGTAGGCATTTACTGCAAATAAGCTGAAAAAGCGTTGCTGTAAAACTGCAGTGTTGAGTGCAGATAGTACATAGAAAAAATGGTTGTCTCTGAGAATTAAATGCGCAATGCCTGAGCAAGCAGCTTCTGGCAATGTCAGCTGAAGCTCAAAGGCATCCGGTTTGATGGCAATTGGCTGCCTTCTTTGCACGCAAAACAAGCAGAATTTGACTGACAAGCAGAACACCAAGTTGTTTTTGTAAGCACCATGCATGTATCATTAACGTGATCATTTCACTTGTTATTCAGCTCAAAAACACCGCTTGCCTTCCCACAGACCAGGTGCTTGCCATAGAGGCTTGCGTTTAATGAAGCTATTATCTTTCCCTCTCTATGGTCAGCTCTGTTGGTGATTGGGGAATCCTTATTTAATGCACGGATCCTTATTGTGAAAGTGTGTTTGGAATAAATGGATTTTGAGTTGTCGCAACAAGATAATGGTAATACACAATGCGGTTTGTTTGGCTCTACTAATGGCTTGAAAGAACAAACAGGTGTCATGAAAAGGGAAATTGGTGGCATATTGCTGCAGCATGGTACAAAGGCAGCAGAACAAAGGGAGATATTGTGATAAATTTGGCACAGAATGACAGCAATTACCATGCGTACAAAAAATACCGACAATAAGCAATTAAATGTTAAAAGCATATGTCGCAAACTAGGCGCTGCCCAGCTGCGCACAGTATGATGGTACACAATGACGACAGCTCTATATTGTGACTCGAGGTGTTTCTGCACGATAATAAGCCGTAAAATATTGCAAATCAAATTAAGAGTATCAACCGACGTTAATGCTTAAGAGATGCCGTCGTTTTTTTTTTTTTTTAAAAAAAAAATACGACAATAATGTAATATAACATAACTTTGCAAACTTACCTGTTTAAAAGCTATACTTTTAAAAAATAGTAAAAAATAATAATAAACTAGAATAAAGATGCTGCTAGCAAAATAAGCATATAAATAAAATAAATAGAGAATAGAGTAAGATACACAAACTAGAATCGGGTTATATAGACAAATTAAAACAAAAGTGAAAGAAAAACAGAAGAAAAATAGCAATGTTGAACTTTTCTCAATGTCAGAGAAAACTGACCACTGGTATATATAGTTTTTGTTGTAGATAGCTTTTGCCGGAAGAATTATCTTTTTAGCGCTCATCAACTACAATTCAGCCATTTCTACAATCTACGGTTAACGAAAAATCAGCGACATGCATATGAAAAATAAAAAATCCGCTTCAAGGTTGGCATGTCAAAGTTTGGCTGAAAATATAATATCTTTGTTAGAGATAGACATCTGTCTAAATGTAGCGCAATTGTGCTATCTACTAGTACATAAACAATTTAAGCAAGCAATTCTTTTATAAATCTAGTCATAATACCAACGCCACGCATTTAAAAATTAATTGTAAGTAACCCACTAGGCAACATGGCATTACGCCTGGCAAATCAAAGACTATTATACAATTGTAGGCCGTGTGATAGCAGGTTGTGTGTTGCACTTGTATTTGGCATTTAATACAAAAGTTAGATTAGGGTAGTCTGGCAAATAACTTGTTAATTCAATAGTTGGCATTGACACGAAACTTTTTTCTGTAGTTGTTTATTTTCAACATCAAGAATTCTGGCAATGATTATATTAAATGTCTAGTCAGCTTTATTTGAAAACAACCGGAAACCTATTATAGTGAGTTTAAAACTGTCTCTTGCATTTTTCTCACTGCATTTTTTGTGCCTGTGTATAAGTATGGCATAGGTTATTTGCGTAAAAAAAAAAAGTGAAAGCACCACTAAAATATTGTCTATTGTACATAATACACATACATATTACAATAGTAATTAGCTTGCTTGCTTGCCAAACACTGTTAAATTAATTTGTAGATAAGTTTAAAACACAATTTTATAATTGAATGTTGTATCCAGACAACTTTTCTTTACCAATATAGTGTTAATAGAGTGCTATACAATTGTGTGATTATACATTGCTGCGCTTTCTATTTGTAAGAGCAACATCAATACCAGTAAGTATATGTCCTCAAAAGCAATATATTTACTATTGTAATTTAGATTAAAACTTACTTTTGTTGCTAAAAAGCTGCTTTTATTTATCCCGACTTTGACTAAAACTAGCACCAATACGGCAATAGTGTTGAAACAAGAGATATTACAATTTTGCCACAATAATAATATAATAAACACAGAAAAATGTATTAATAAAGAGATGCAAATGAAAATCTAAACGCCAATTTGATGTTAGCTCTACTGGGAATGCGGTGTCGCGTACTTTGTAAACGCAAATTGATTGCTTGTATCAAGGACATCAATGTCAGGTATTACTGAAATTATATCGATATTCGTAGATGCTGAAGAATTTTGTGGCATGCTTGAAGATGATACCCCAGTGTGTGGCAAAGAAACTTCGACATGTGGCAGATGGCTTGGCTGGGAGGCATCAACTACAGAACTTGCTATTTGCTGAAGATTCTGTTCGTCAAAAAACGGAGACATTACCTCGCCTCTATCAACGCCGCTAATAGGTGCTGTTGATTGCGTACCACTCAGTAATGCAGAAAGCTCATCCCACGACCGCTGGTTTGAATGAGAGACATATTGATCTAATTCCATTTGAGTCTGAATTTGCAATGGATATTGATGCTGAGCAAGCGAACCCATCGGAGTATGCGCAGGTGCAAGTGCAGCAACTGATGCGGTTGAAGAATTACAACCAAATATAGGCAGAGAATCTATAACCGATGCTATTGATGACTCGATCGGTTGTGTAATGCTTGGCTCTGCTGTCATAATTGTGGGCGTGCTGAATATTACTGATGCGTCATGGCTGGTGTGAGAAAAGTGGTTATCTATATGCATCTCAGACAAAAAATGCGTTGCACCATTGCCATTTAATGGGCTGTGAAGGTTGGTAGGATGCGATGGAGCCAGCTGTGCTAAGCTTATATTGCCTCTGCTACTATCAATTCCACCACCAAGAACAAAAGCAGGGTTAGCAACAATTTTGGCCTCGCTGTAGATGGCTGCCGTATCGCTTTTACTTCTTTCACGCGTTGCTTTTGTAACATTTCGTGGTCGCTTGTTTTGCATCCTCTTTCTTCGTTTTGCTGCCTGATTTAGCAGCTCTTTTTTGCGATTGTGTTCTCTCCTCTCTTCCGCACCCTTCTCTAAAAATGGTCTCTTTTCTTCGTTGGTCATGTCTTTCCAGATATACGACGCAATGACTGATATATCTTTGGCCTGCTTGTTTTCAGCCTTATGCCGCGCTGTGTATGCTGAACGAAAAAGTATAAATGCATTTGACGGTTTTTTGATTTTCTCTTCCGGCTCAGGCTCATCGCTTACGCTTTTGGATGCTGTAGTGGCACCAGCCGACAAATTGGCACCTTCTCTCTCTTGTTGCTGCGGTGTGGCTTCCTCAGCGACTGAGAACTCGACTTCTTTGCCTTTGTGGCTGGAATAGTGGCCGTTTGCTGTATTCTTGATCTGGCCAGGGATGCCCAAAATTTCGCTAACGCTGCGATTGCCAGCACTGGTAGGCTCCTTGTAGACTGTGGAAGGTGTCTCACTGTATCTTGGCTGCGCACTGTGAAAGGTACTGCTGGACATGCCATCTACGTTTGTAATGCCAAAGATATCACGATTCGGCGGAATAATAACCGGCACAATCGTACTTGTCTCAAAAGGAGCCAACTTTGGAAGCATGATAAGCTGCCGGTCAGAGGGCACTAAAACAGTTACACGAGAGTATGTGACTCCAGGTCTCGGCGATGTAATATGCTCACCAATTCCAATATCTACTATTGGATATTCTGCAGAAATAAACGGCACTTGGCTTTGCGACGATATTAATTGAGGCTGAAACGGTGATGGCGAATGTGATGGCAAAGACATTGGCTTTGTAGTTAAACGCAAATAAAGAACTGCGAAAAAAGAAATAATTAGAAAAACTGCGTACTTGTTCACAAAATCACACAGAACAAAGTTGGTAGGACGGATATGTGCGAGATGAACAAATGCGCACAACCTAAAAGAATAATTAAATGCAGATGGGGATTCGGCACAGAGAAGCAGCGCAGTCGCCAAAAACGGGAGCGCGGCGCAGGGTACTTAAACTTTGTCCGATTTATGAGTTTCACGCGTATAGCGCAAGGGAAAGGGGCTGCTTTAATGCAGAATAAGATGGGGCCAATTGCTACAAGTGATTGAGGAGTGCAGGCCAACTTAAGGATAGCTTAAACCGTTTGTGTGTCTACTCTGTAGAAAGTAGACCAGCATGAAATGGCGGCTTGTATTAAAAGCTGGGGGCTCTATTATTGTTAAAAGACGATAAAGTTGTCTACAGAGATTACGCAAAGGCAAGAAAAAAGGATGTTTTTGACTAGCCATCGGCACTCTCTCAAAAAAAAATGAGCAAATCTTGCCTGTCTTTGGGTAATGTACAGAGGTTGAAGGCTTCAACCAAGAAGTGTTGGAATAGCGGATAAGAGAGATGCACGCAGCAGAGAGGCAACGTGCCGTGCTTGCAGCGGGAAAGAATATGAGTCTTGAATGCAACAAAGAAGAAGCAACAAATGGTATAGGCAACCAAAGCAGAAAAGATTTATTTTGGATGATGCACATATTCCCGGTGAAAGACTCCAAACATGACAGCTGATTGTAGTAAGAGAAAGGGAGGGGGTGTTTGAACAGGTGGATTTCGGGGGTCACACACCACCGAGGGGGTGCTGCGGCGTGTTCTTGATGCACTTCACTGCCTTCGCAGTTAAAGCACTGGCTGCAGCAACGCCAGTACCTCACTGTCTTCTCTAACTGACCACGAAAAGGTTTCTGTTTCTGTTTGCCATTGTAACAGCAAATTTCAGTAAGACGCCCTGATTGCACAATAATACACATGTATGAAGGCGTCAGACAAACCCCGCAGGCCATTAGCGCTATCTTTGGTTTGCTCCCACCATAACCACGCAAACTTGCAGCAATTCAGAATGCGTCTTTTGTCGATTACCTTTGCTGCCGTATGCGACTGCCGCTTAGTTGAGCTTGAAAGATAATGTGCGGATTTGAACAGATGTGGTTTTTGCCGATCCCCCATTGGCAGTCAACTCGCTTAGCACCCAATTGAGTAAGGACATCTTTGCTTCATTTGTTCTAGCATTGTCTGCTAGATTTTTTGAACAACTTTAAATTGCATTAATCAGAAGGCGGCAAAGATTGAGCACCAGATGTCTGCAGCTTTGAAATGTTTTCTGTTTTTTGACAAGTTTCATTGAAATAGTATGAAGAGGCTTTGGCTTTTGTAAGTTTGTTTGTCCTCCGCACATCTGTTTACAGCTTTTGTATATTTATCGCATTTAGCTGCAATGGTTTCGATACCTAATTAACCCTAACCAAAGATATATTAAAAAAAATTTAATACCTTTGAAACCATAGCTTATTATTTTGCTTCTTTCAGCATTAGCACATATGACACAATCTGTTGTGCTATGCGCGAGATCAGTTAATGGTATTATAATAATAACTACAAAATTGGTCACAACAGCATTGATGCACTATTGTCGGGCATATGCTATGCCACTGATGACCTTGTCTATCTTAAAGGCAGAGTAACAATAAGTATATTATCTGCAGGTTTTGTCTATTTTTCATTGATTGGCCTAGTATGCTTGAAGTACAATAGAATTTTAAGTTTTACAATCCCCAATTATACCTATTTAACACTTGTCATGACGAAAGTGTGCATTTTTGAAGCTGCATTGAATGTGCTGCATTACAATACGCACTTGATAAATATATGGTGCCAATAAATGTGAGACTAACTCACAGATCTGGTACAAAGGACTATGCTAAATCATGTTTTAGCAAAGAATAGATTACACGCAAGATAAAGATATTAACGTGCTGATATTGTAAGATTTGTGCGAAGAGTGTAGGGTATCGGCACAAATTGGTTGATATCCGAGCAATGCCACAATCCAAACCTTAGCATCTCCTGGACACAGAAACAAGGTAGATCGTGCATATGTTTCCGCAAATACGGAGATGCGTTTGCCAGGGCATGTGAGCACAGCCAAGTGGAGGATCACTCTTCT
Source organism: Coemansia sp. RSA 1365 (assembly GCA_027578695.1). Taxonomy (NCBI): domain Eukaryota; kingdom Fungi; phylum Kickxellomycota; class Kickxellomycetes; order Kickxellales; family Kickxellaceae; genus Coemansia; species Coemansia sp. RSA 1365. The sequence goes on along the minus strand of JANBTM010000158.1, from coordinate 5,155 downwards.
CTACAGAAATAAAAAATACATTTAGTGTCAGCTGGCTGTAACATGCACAGAAAAAGGAATTTTCACTTTGTAAGAGCAACGATAGAGTTGATCTTGGCATCTACACACATATTTGAATAAATGCAAAAAAGTGACTATGTGTACATTATTTTATTGATTGTTACACTCCATAGGCTTTTGCGCCATCTTGGAGCTGATGTGAATCTCATCAACCGTGTTATTGTTTTGATCCTGAGAGACATGTATGCTGGATGTCTTGCCGCGGTTATGAGCATTGTCACGGCCTATGGCTGTGCTAACACCATCATTTTCAGTCATTACCGACGCCGTGTCTGCTGCACCTTGCACCAAGCTTGTAGCAGCATCCGCACCCAGGGTACCTAACCACGACCTCATACCACGGTCAGCTGCATCGTTAGCCTGTGAGGAAAATTTTGTGCGGTTGGGCAAAATATTTAGGCCCTTAGAAATCACCATGCCTCCATTGTCATTATCAATATCTGACGTCTCTAAAGACTTTAAGGCATTAACCCCCTCTTTGTCAAAAGCAGCCTGAAGTCTAGGCCGCTTTGTTGAGCTCTGTAGTTGAACTGTACTGTTCTGGGGGCCACTTGGTGAAGATGGTGGTTTTGTTCCAACCGGGGCTGCAGTGTCTGTATTAATTACAAACGATACACTCATTGGACCACTTAGTTTCCGCTGCAATTCATTCTCGGTTGGCTGCGCTCCAGACCGTGTGCGTTTGCGTGGTAGAGCAGAGTCCCCAACACCACAGCTTGAGTTGTCGTCCTGTATTGAGGATGGACCAGATGGCTTCTCATTTGGCAAGTTCGATTTAGAATAATGCCGTTTAGAAGCCCTGGCTGCTCGTCGCAAAGTCTCATGGTCGGCGCGTAGAGATGTAAGCTCACCAACCACTTTACAAAGCTTTGCTTCTGCGTCAGCGGCCTCACGTTCCAAATCTCTGGTTCTCTGAATTTCGTTAGCACGCAGCAAATGGGCAGTGCGAAGTTCGCGTTGTGCTTGGTCCCGATCAACAAATGCTTGCTTTAATCGAGCCCGTAGCGCAGTGATCAAGGCCGTGCCATTATAGTCTGAACCGCCCAACACGACGTCGGCATCCATGGCCATTGGGCGGCGTTGCTCCATGCTGGCCCACAACAGCGCCTGCTGCTGACACTCTGCCTCACCAAGTGCAGCCTCAAGCCGCTTCATCCGTGCTTCGTTCGCCCCTGAAGCTGCAAGCTGTGTGAGCCGTGCCACCTGCTGCTTCATTCGAGACTGCGAATTTATCGCTCGGCCATATGCCCGTTTTAGCGCCGCGTGCTCGCGAGCCAACATGCGTTGCTGCGATACCGCATTGTGGCGTTGTAAATCAAGTTCTCCAAGTAGGCTTGTGGACGTCTTCTGAGTTTTAAGCTTGATTGGGTCTTCAAGCTGGGCACTCTTGTCCAGTTCTGCCAGCCGCGCTTCTGCCTGAGCGAGTGCCTCGCAGGTGCTCTGGTGAGTCTCCTGTAACTCCTGCAGAGCCTCCTCACAGCTCAGCCAGCGTGCGCGCATAGGTTCCCATTCCTCGACACGCTCCTGATCTATGCGCTGTATTCGACTCCGGAGAACCTCGTTCTCAGCCTGCATTGCGCTGTGTTGCATCTGAAATTCATCTGCTCTCTGTTCCGCATGTAATCGCGCTGCCACATCCCCGGCATGGCTGTCAGCACCCTGCTGTTCGTCATCGTTTACTAATTGCCCTGCCTTGCACTCTTTTTGGTGCTCCGCCCACCGTTTTGCCCAGAATGTTCGTTGTTTATCGATCTCGTCATGTAAGCGTGCATTATCTTCTTCAAGCTGACCAAGATTCTTATGTGCCTCGATAGCTGTTGCAGATGACTCGCCTGCGCGCCGGAGTGCTGCTGAAAGCTCTTGACGCAGCTGGAAAACTTGGGTGCCTAACTCCTCGCGCTCTACTAGAAGCTCATCGGTGTGCTCCTGGGCCAACAAAAGCTGCGCCTTTACGGGCTGGACGTGTGTCTTTATCCATTGTTTCTGACTATTGTTGGTAGTTTCCGCACTTTCGGAAGGAGTTCCAGAGTCTGGCGGTTGAGTGCATTTCTCCGAAGCGTGCTGTATGTGCATGCTCCGCCGCCGGCCATGCAAGCGCAATGCCTGCTCATCGTCGTCTGATATGCGCTCGCTCTGCAAAGATTCTTCGCTCAGCTGCTTTAACTTCCGTTGAGTAGCAGCAAGTTCGCGCTCTACTGCCTCGTAGCCATCCTGCAGCTGCTGGTTTGCCTCTACAAGGTCTTGCCCAACGGTTGCTGCCAAGAACAGATTTTTCTCCTTTTCCTTAAGCAGCCCGTAGGCCTCACGCAAGCGAGTACGTAGTGCAGCCTCGTCCATGCGCAGTAGCGCCGGTGAAGCAAACGGCGAGACACTGTCACCAGGCGTTGAATTCGACTGCGGTGTCAACCGCTCTACATTATGCAACACCTGGGCAACTGGTGTCTTTAGCTGCGTGTTTGGCGAGGCTGTGCTGTGTGCTCGTCGGGTTGGTGTTTGCGAGTTCATTGTGTAGGCTTGCTTGAAACGATTCGAGGTGAAGGTGTTTGCTGACGCCAAACAGCAAAATGCATGCATAGAAGTGGAAAAGTCGAAAATCAGATCATGTTCCCAGATCAACGTAGCGCACTATCGGCTGATCAGACTCCCAAGCCTATCCACGCCCGCCAATCAGAGGAAAGGGGAGCTTACTACGCGTGAGAGAGGGCGCTTTCGCGTTTTCGCGACATGAGAAGGGGTGGTTTGTGATAGGTGCACAAATGCCTGGCTTTAAAAGAGGAACGCCACGCCTTTTGCATTTCTGAGCGTTTTTGCTGCAACTTTCTCGCACCTATCTGCCAGCAGCAATCAAACCTTCTCGCTCTTCTCTTCTCGTGCACCATCACTTCTAAGCATTAATTGTACTAACTTCATTATCCACTATGCCTGCCTTGAGCCACGTTCAGCCGCCCTTCCTGCGTGTCTTCCGCACATCCACTGCAGCCCGACTACCCACACGCGGCTCTCAGTTGGCTGCCGGATACGACATCTATGCCTCAGAGGCAGCAGAGATTCCCGGCCGAAGCCGCGGCGTTGTTTCTACTGGCCTCAAGATCAAAATACCGCTGGACACGTACGCACGTGTTGCACCGCGCTCAGGCCTGGCTGTCAAGCACGGTATCGACACAGCTGCTGGCGTCATTGATCCCGACTACGATGGGGAGGTCCTTGTTGCTTTATTCAATCACAACGACAAACCGTTCCAAGTCAAAGAAGGTGACCGCATTGCTCAGTTGATCCTTGAGCGCATATACACGCCCGATGTCGATGAACTGTCAGAAGAAGAATACGAGAAAATTGAAAAAACCGAGCGAGGTTCCAACGGTTTTGGTTCTACTGGCGGATTCTAGTTGCGGGTTTTTTATATAAGCACACACTTCCACTAACGTTTCTGCGATGCGTTTGTCTTTTATGCAAATGCTTAAATATATTCTTGTAAACTGATTTATGCTATGGGAACCATATTTTCGACCCACTTTTCTATATGTACGTTATCAAATGTTGATGTGTAATAACGCATTTATCAATAACCATATGCTTTATTTGCAGCTTCTTTGAATGCTGTCTTGGTGGATATTATAAGTTAATTGAATAATAACTCGAAGACACTTCAAAATATCCATATCGTTCTGAGGTCTAGTAATATTATTTATAAGGTGAATACCCTAACATTTCTACTCGAAAATCACAACGTTCTAATACTGGCATTATGCCTTTTGTTGGCTCTTGCTTCTAAACCGGGCTTTTAACTAGAATCTATAGACAGAAGCATGGCATAGTGGAAAGTGTGAGAAAATTTTATAGTCACAGTAACCTCTTAGAGTAAACCTGGATGTTGCACACATCTTTTCTAACCAAATATACTCAGTACATTTGTCAAGAAACAAAATAAAAAAAATATAAAATGCGTGCAAAGTACCCAGGATTAAAAACGACCATCATCATCACAACCATCATATTTCTCAGTCTTTGAGTTTACAGATTCACTTTTGCAAAATCAATTTACAATGTCTAAGCTTGTTGCTATTGTCGGTGCCACCGGCCTTCAGGGAGGCAGCGTCCTCAAAACCCTTTACGCTGCAGGTGGATACAAGATTCGTGCACTTTCGCGCAATCCTGAAAGCGATTTTGCCAAAAGCTTAGCTACCAAGTATCCTGATGTAGAGTGGGTGCAGGCTGACTTAAACGATGCCTCATCACTCTGCAAGGCATTTACCGGTGTAGATGTAGTGTTTGCTGTGCCCGACTTTTATCAGAAAGATACGTTGGAAAAAGTTTCCGCTGGTGACAAGGATGCCGAGTTTACTCAAGGCAAGAATATCGTTGATGCTGCGATAGATGCTGGTGTCAAGTCGATTATTTACAGCAGTCTTGATTCCATGAAGCAGCTGTCAGGTGGCAAGTATCCCGACATTCTTCATTTTGAAGGAAAACACAAGGTTGAGGAATATATCTTGAGCAAGTCCGACAAAATCAAGGGCTACTTTATCTACCTTGGGGTTTAAATGGAAAACTACATTCGGTTTTCGCGCATCTTACCAGAGGATATCCAGACTGTAGAGTTCGCAATGCCGCTCAAGCCTACAACCAAAATTCCACTGGTTGACACCGCCAATGATACTGGACATGTTGTCAAGTACATTCTTGAGCATCCAGGTGAATGTCTGGGCAAGGTTGTTGAGGTCAGTGGTGGATACTACGAAGCTCAGGAAATGGCAAAAGCGTTTACAGAAGCGACTGGTAAGCCTGTAATTTATACGCAAATTCCCTATGAAGCAGCTAGCATGCATGAGCTGAGCCAGATGTTGAAGGCAATCGACGAGTTTGATGTCTTTGGCGGTAGATCCGGCTTTCTGGAGTATAACAAGGAAATGGATTACAACTTTGTGACGCCGGTAGAGTTCTGGAAGAACAGAAACTGGAATGGCCCGTCCAAGTAGAAAACATCTATTTTGTTGGCCTACCACTGGAATTTTTATTAGCATATATCACAACACAAGTATTTACATTAGTATTTATTAGATTTATACCTAAACCCACATTGCCAATGTTCCTGCAC
>JANBTM010000156.1:0-29520 GCA_027578695.1 Coemansia sp. RSA 1365 | reverse complement strand
GTACAAATAGTTGCGAACGTGCAATATCTGTAGTCATACTCTGCTGAGCTTGCGCGTTATCTCCAGATTGTGCCTGTATTTGCAACATTTTTTTATTAGCTGCCACAAGTTGCTCCTGCAACTGAGCTACCTGCTTAGCCATTTTCGCAACTTGTTCTTCCATGTTAAATGATTCTCACTAGTAGCAAACCAGAGGTGCTACCAAATATAATAAGAGGTTTACTAGTGAACTAATATAAATCTTTAAACTCCAAACAAGCTAAGGAAACCTTTCTAAAACATTAGGCGCTAAAGTGATATATATATGTGTGCACATATTTATATCCACATGATCTGATCCAGCTAATCAGTATCACAAATAGCAATAAAAAGTTTAGTTGTCAACCCGGAAATCACAATATTTAATGTAGCAGATATTATAATAAATATATTAGTTGTCAAATAATATAGAAATATCTACTATAAGTAATGCAACTGACACTGTGCAACCATCAATAATGTGCTCAATTACACTCAAGACTTGTTATAAAGAGCAATATTTGTTTCGAATGCAGTATATAAGGTTAAGTAGTGCTTTGTGCATTGCTGGGGGTTGAATGATGCTATGTGAAGTAATACGGGTTAAATGGTGTTGTGTGCAGTGCTAGGGGTTAAGTAATGCTAGGGTAAACCAAGGTCGATTAAAGCCAACTATAGGGCTGTCCTTGCAAATGTAAATAATGAACCATGCTGTATCTGCTGCGAATCAAACTGCCGTAATTCAAGAAACTCCCAAAATATATGCCAATAAATGGCTTTGTCGAATTTCACTGTCCAAATTACCTGATCGTTGTGAAGAAAAAAACAAAAAAAGAGAGAGGAGACAAATAAAGAAGAGAACTGTGCTTTAACGCCTACTACCAGCCAGCTATGATCATGTGAAGGGGTGTTGATCAGATGGCTGGTAATTTTCCAGATTACATGCATACAAAAATGCATACAGAAAAAATGAACTCTTAAATAATTTATGAATCTATAATTCTTTAATAGAAAATTACTTTGTTTTTATATATTATATAGGTAAACTGTATAAAAAAAATCATAATTGTCAATTATTAAAAAATTTAACATTTTTCATTTTCACTTTTTTTCTCTAGAAACATCTTTCTTAAGCATCAGTTTAATACTATTTTTATATTAGTTGACAATGACAGAACCTGAAACTTCTAAACCTGAAAATACATATGATTTTAATCATATAGACTCTGGCTTTGGTGGTGGAGAATATGATGCTCCAAAAAACCCTTCTAATCCTGCTGATGAAGTTGGTAAATGTGGTGACAATGGTACTGCTGATGTTAGTAATGATACTAATTGTCCTAGTAAAATGCCACCAGATCAGCCATTTGAAAAACCAATTAAAGAAAGAAGTTTTCCTATTGAATTTGGTAAAGAAACTGAATCTATATTTTTGCAACATACTTTCTCAATTTCTGTTACTCCACTACTAAGATTAAAAAATGGTAGTTTAGTTAAAGGAGTTATAAGAGACTCTGGGATAGAACCTCAGTTATTAACCAATGAGAGTAGTAAATTCTCTTCAATGAAATGGGAAGGAAGTAAGATTGCTTTTGAAGGGGTAAAAGAACTTGTACCTACTGTTGCTAAAGTAAAGGCAAGTGATCAATCTCCAACTGAATCTCAGGAAAAGGAACAAATTGTATTTGTAAATGTCTCGGAAAATGACACAGTTGCTAGTGTTGCATATAAAATTTCACCTGATAGTAAAGATGATCCAAAATTTGTGTTGAATTTGTATGCAATTGTAGATAATATTGATTCAAAGTTTGATAATATAAATCTTACAGAGTATCAAACATACGAAGTTAGATAATTATTTTATAAATTTTGAGTATAAATTAAGACTACTTAAATAAATTTAAACATTTTTGTATTAGAGTAACTAACTTTTTTATACTAATGTCTGCATAATAAATTGTTTGTTTTGACATTTTTTATTATTGTGTTAAACTAAAGGAATGGCTGGCGAGTGCAGAAAGGATGCAAGTTAGAAATTGTAAATGGCTTGAATATTTTGAATAATAATATTATCAATGTAATAGGGCATATTGATTATCTTCAGTAAAATTAAAACTATTGTCTAACATGTCTAGCTCATTAAGCAATTAATTTGAGAATTATTTAATTTTTTATGCAACTAATTGTATTTTGTGTGATGGTATTAGAGAGGTTTTGGTTGTATGTGTATGAGTTTGTGGAGTTGCTAAAACCCACTTTGAATTTTGCACTATTTTTGGCTGCCGCAATAGGCTAACAGAGTTTAGTCTCCTAGATTTTTATTGAGGAAATATGCCAAAAGATACATAAACAAACTTTTTGCATATATTTTACAGACCACTTTGAGTGTTAGAATAGTGTATTCTAAAAAATAGGTTTAACAATAAATGTGTTTGTTGCTGGCCTTTGTCTTCTTACACATAAAGATAACAAACAAATAGTATGCGGCATATATTACTAGCATCTGTTAAATTAATAGCAAATTTTCGTAAAATTGGAACTGTTTAAAGTGTGTCAACTGATGTTAATGAAAACGATAATTACCTTGAATACTATACTTAACAACTTGTTTTGTATCATCTGCTTTTGTTCAACGATAATTAAAGTCATGTTTAATAGTTTCAGTATTTCGATAACAAGTATATGAAAAATGAATCACATTACTACACCACCCGTCTATGAGTGGGTCATTCAATGGAATGGAATAAAGAAAAATAAGTGCGCCTCATATCTGGTGATTTGCATTTAATAATGAACACATGAGCCGAAAAACGTTGAATTTAATTATACAGCTAAGATGTGTTCAACGGAAGTATGTATATCTTAAGGAATGCTATATTGTATAGCTATTAAGTATGCGATAGTAGAAAATGGTTAAAATGAAACTCAGTATCTTCTTAGTTTAACTAGTTGAACATTATTTTGAATATTCGGCTTGACCATTACTTTTTTTTTTGTGAATTATCTATATACAGATAGCACATTGTCTTTTTTTATAGAGTTGTTTAAATTCCGTAAACTCCGGTTATTTGTACAATGAAGATCATTTTGTTTATTACAATGATGCTAGGGTTGTCCTTAGCCAAGAACTTTTACAATGAAAAGCGACTAATATCGCTAGAAAGCAAAGAAGAATGGATGGACGAGCTTCAAATAAATAAGCTTATAAAAGAAAAGCGTAGATTCCGAGACATAACAGATATAACACCATCGACTAATTCACAAGAAGTATCAACCATACCAATAGAGCCAACATATCAGAAAACTATAACACCATTGTTAACAAAAGTTACAGCGGAACTGCCTAAAAGAGTATTGAAGGAATTGACAGCATTTCCTAACCGTTATTTTAACAGTGAGAATGGCTTAAAATCAAGTGAATATCTATATGAAACTGTAAATGGTATAGGAAAGAATGTAACTAAATTTGCACACAAGTTTCCACAATCTTCTATTATCGCCAGAATAGAAGGCGAATCATTGGCAGAGGAAATTGTTGTTATTTCTGCTCACCAGGATAGTATTAATCAAATGGACCATAGTGGCATTGCACCTGGTGCTGATGATGATGGTTCAGGTACTGTAGCGATATTGGAAACTCTTCGTGTATTGACAGAAAGTAACATTAGATTAAAACGTACTGTTGAATTTCATTGGTATGCTGGTGAAGAAGGTGGTTTATTGGGCTCGGCTGATATTGCTCAATATTATGCTATGCGGGAGAAACCAACGGTTGTGGCGGATTTGCATTTGGATATGGTTGGGTTCCCTGCTTCTCCTCCAGCAGTGGGAATTGTTACTGATTATACGGATAAGGCAACGAGTGAGTTGCTGCGTAAGATTGTTGGCGCTTATACTGATCTTGCTACTGTTGATTTCACTTGTGGATATGCTTGCAGTGATCACGCCAGCTGGCATGAATTTGGCATACGCTCGGCAATACCGTTTGAAAGCCAGCACTTGGATTACAATGCCAACATTCATACGCCTGCAGATGCCTACGAGACTGTTGACTTTGACCACTTACTCAAGTACGTCAACATTGCACTGGGCTTTGCAATCGAAGTCGCCGGCATCGAGTATTAAACAGTGGATATTTAAACATCTCCTTTATTTATTTAAGTAGACAGCGTTGCGTTTAATGAATTTCAATATTTCAATAGCACTTTATAAAAAAAGTGTATGTTATTTTAATAATCTAGAAAGTGATATATTATTAAATCAACGATACAAATAGCGTAGCAGCTAAATTGGCAACGAGAGAGACGGCGCCTATTGCCAGCAACCTTGGCGCCGAAGAGTCGTCATCGGTAATACCAGCGTTTTCTTCGTCTTCATTGTCATTGTTCACTTTGTCTCCAGCTTCCTTGCCTTTGCCGTCTGATTTTGCCGATTCTTTTTCCTCTTCAGTTTTACCAGTAAACTCGTCGTTTTTGTCGCTGCCCTTTTCTGAGCTCGAGCTGTCATTCTTGCTAGAATCATCCTTATCTTTGCTATCACCGTCATCCTCAGTGTCATCATCGCCATCCTTGCTGGTATTACTTTTTTCGTCATCTGCGCTAGAGTCGCTGTTAGAATGTGTCGAAGCAGAGCCAGGGCCAACCAACAAAGACTTGGATATGTTGGTGGTTGAAGTAATAAAGGATATGTAAGTCGACACGCGAGTAAAGTAGCTGACGTTGCCATCCTGAGCACAGCGCGTGTTTGACGGGTCTTTAGTGTTGACGTCAAAGCTGACGAGACCAAGAAGCATATAGCCACTGCCAGTATTAATCAGTAGTGGCCCACCAGAGTCGCCAAAGCATGTGCCGATTCCAGGCGCAGTTGAATAACTGGTGCAAACGTAGAGCCCGTTCTGACTGTCATATTCAGGTGCTCCAGATTTGCAAGTGGCATCGTCAGCTGTAGTCAAGCCTGCATACATCAGCGTGCCAGCCTGTGCGGTGTTATCATTGGTAATCTGGCCCCAGCCAGCAGTGATAAGTGTTTGGCCAGTGCTAATGTCCGCGGCGGATATGACAACAGTTTTTGTTTTGCTGACCAGATCGTTATTAGACTTTATCTTCAGCAGCGCAATATCAGACTACATTCAACATTAATCGACACATTTTTTTGTACAGAAAAAGCAAGAGTTAGAAAGACATGTTCCGATAATTCCGCAATAAAAGAGTAATAAAAATGACAATCTATCGTAAGATGGCGATCATTCCTCATGCTTTTCGGCATAGATTTTAAAAAGAACAGATGTGGGAAAGGGAAACGTGAAGAGAAAAATGCACGGAAAAGCGTTTTACAATGTCAATCCACATTAAGAAAAGAGGAGCATGTGGGCTGTTTTTTTGTTTACTAAAAAAAAAAAGTAAAGCACAGTCCGTTTGTTAAAAAAAAATTGTAACGGTCCAAAGAAAACTTACCTTGTACCAGATGGGATCAAAATCCGGACTGACAGTGATAGAGTCAACATCAACATAATTACCAATAGTTCCATCAGTAGAACCATAGCTAACTTTAAAGTCACCAGCACTATTAGCAGTGAAAGAACCAGCTCCACTACCATTACCGTTGGTTTTAGCTACGCAATGAGCTGCTGTAAGCACCCACTCCTTATCGATAAGCACACCACCACAATAAGGACGGTCGTTTTTAAACAGATGCACAACGTAGGGAAACATACCCTCAGTAGCCGCCATACCTCCTATTAAACGCTCATTTGCCACAGCACTACTCAATATGCTCAGTAGGCCCACCAGTGTAGTTGTTGCGGAGTACCGAACCATTATATTAGTCTATTATTTAGATATACAAGATATGTGGAGTAAAGGAGTGTAGCGGTTTAGGTATTGTAGAAAGGACTGTTCTTTTTTTGTGGACGTACTTTTCAAAATAATAGAATATCAAAAAATGGCTAAAAACAAGTTATTTAGCGGAGGAAAAAAATGATAGATAGCAAGGAAACTCGTGTATAAAGTCTTAAAAAAAAAAAGAATATCCGATGAAGAGAAAGAAACGTGGATTTTCTGTTTATTTCGAAGAGTGGATACAATTCTTAAGGATTGCCAGGTACAAAAATATTACCAAAAACAAACTGACAAAAAATGAAGATCCTCTTTTTTACTGCAAAGAGAAAATATTATTATTTTTAGCGTAATGAAATGTGAAGAAAAAGAAACGAAGAAAATGGCAGGTTGCTTGTACAGATGATATGATGTTAAATGTCTTTTCAAAGTGAATGCGTGTATGGTGGATTTTTAAATAAAATAAGCTGTTCAGATAATGCTACTTACATTTGCAAACGTTTAACAAAAAGACCATGTTTGTCGCAGATCCCGCAGGCTTTTTTATTTTCTTGGAAACAATTAAAGATCTGAGGCATGTCCAATGTGAGCGTTCCACACTGAAATCTCTTGCTTACTAACGCCATGCTGCAACTTTCTTTAAAAAGGTTTACTTATTTTTTTTCCATTTCACACTAAAAAGATACAAAAAAAGAACTAAAAATTCGATAGAAAGAAAATTACCTGGAAAAGTCACCGGAGCTGAGGACCGGAATACCCGAGTTGTTTTCCACCAGACGGAGTTTTATTTTGTCTTCAACAACAGAGCGGTTGGCTGCGTTGTCAGCAGAAGTACCAGCAATGCCACCGACTTTCCGGATTTCTTTGCCGCCAACAGATACAAAGCCTTCATTGGTTGGCTGTGGACGAGCACGCTCAGCCATCGACCGCAGATCATTTCCAGTGGCACGAAGAGCAGCGCGCGCCTCATCAACTCTGTCATCGAGTGCCTGCATAATTCCATCCTTTGCTGACGTCATCTGCGAGCTGCGAGAGTCTTCCGGAATTGTCTGCTGCAGAGAATTGCCGGATCTGAAAGAACCACGTTGGTTGGCTGACTTTTGAGCGTTGTTGGCAGCTTCCTGAGAGCGGACACTGGCTTCTCCAGCATTCAGTTCAACATTGCTGGCGGCATCGGCTATTTTCTGGTCTGCTTTGCTTTTCTGTCCCCACAACCATGCTCGTGATTCGTCGCCAGTACGCTCAGCTGCATTTACAGCGGATCCAGCAGCGTTGGATACATTTTGTCCTACTCTGCTTGATTTATCCTCAACCCAGTCGCGGGCCTCAGCAGCCGTATCCTGAGCAGAACCCAATGCGTTGCCAGCTGCTGCCTCGGCGCCGTTTTTCTTGGCGCGCAGCCAGTCTTCTGTGCCCTCAACAGCTGCATTCGTTGCGCCTTTGACATTTGCTGCTGCGTTTGAAGCGGTTTCGCTGGCATTCTGTTCCTTGCGTCCAATCCAATTACGTGTTTCATCGGCTGCCTCCTTCGTAGCATCCGCAGCATTGGCAGCAGCTTGACCAGTTTCTTCCTTCTTGTTTGTGAACCACTCACGAGTATTTTCCGCTGCCTGCTTTGCTGTGTCAGCTACGTTGTTTGCCTCCTGTCTTGCAGAATCAGCGAGATTAGCGGCTGTCTGATCAACGTCTTGTTTCTTATTCCAGAACCAGCCGCCAGTATTACCAGCAGCCTGCTTAGCCGTATCAGCAACATTCTGAGCGCCTTGTTTTACAGAACCCGCAGTCTCGTTGGCTCCCTTCCTTGTAGAATCAGCGACATTTGCAGCAGTCTGATCAACGTCCTGTTTCTTGTCCCAGAACCATCCACGAGTACTATCAGCAGCATTCTGAGCGCTTTGTTTTACGGAACCCGCAGCATTGAAGGCGGCCTGATCAGCATCCTGTTTTTTGTCTGAGAACCAATTGTTAGAATTCCGCATAGCAGTTTCACTTGAAGATGGATCAATATCGTACTTGTCGCCTTCAGACCAGAAACCAGATGAGCGAGATTTCTCATCCTGACGAGTGGCATTAATACCAGCACGATTGGCATCAACATCATCTACTCCTTTATAAGTGACATCATCGGCAGCCCTTGAAGCAGCATTGAGAGGAGCATCGCTAGTATTTTTCGAAGATCTGGCTAATGTAGGACGTGGACCCGTACTATCAGCACCAGGAATTGTTTTTGAACTATATGGAGAACCCTTCATATGGAATCCGCGATCTATTTCAGAATATTGATCAGAATCCCGCGCTGGATCAATAGTACGACGCTTTTCGTCCTGATGTTCGATTGATCCTAAATCACCAGTGAATTTATCCATCATACGACCAAACCATGACTCTTGTTGACGTTCCTTATCTGTACGTGGATAAGAAGGCAACAGCGGCTTATAATGTTCTTTGGTAGTGATTACAGCAGGATGGTAATGAGGAAAAGTATCTTTATCTCCGTGATATTCTGAATGATATTTGGACTTTCCTGTTTGCGTTGCTAATGAATTCGTACCATGTGGATCGAATCGATTTAATCCTGTTCCTACCATTGTTGTAGGTATGTATTCATTCATATGCTGTTGCTTCTGAGTATTACGATCAATATTCTGCTCATTGTCGAAACCGCTGTTCATTTCGTTTTGTAATCTACTCGAGTGGCCCAAACGACCACGATCGCTGCCTCCCGAATATCTGTACGCGATACCGGCTGCAACAACTGCTGGTGCAACAATAAGTGCTGGAATAGCTGACATTCTGTTCTTTTTATAAAAGTTTAGAGGGGTTTAGTGTTTATTCTGAAAGCAATAAAAGAAAAAATTGTGTAGAAAAGTTCGATCCCTCACAGTCTCTCCTATTTATATAACTTGTAATTTTTATTTGTATGCTAGTACACACTAACCCTCTTCCTATTATTATATAAAGTTTTTATGCAAGCAATCGTAATGGTGAATAAATATTACAAAGTTCTAGACTTTTCTAACGTCATTCATTAGAAAATTCTACAAAAAGCCTGTAATAGTTGCACAAAGTAAACAAAAAAGGGAATTTGTGTCCTACCCCTTCTCCCAATAATCTCTAACGAAAAACAACCGTTGGTTTTTGTACTCTTGTGTTACATAAACGTTACTTAAATAAAATTACACAGTGACGCAGATACAATTTACTACAGAGAAATTCCGAGTAGGTGTGATCTTAGGATGCGGGGTTCTGAAATATTTGTTTGTTTTTTAGATTGTTGTGTGGGGTACCGTGGACTGTCAGAATGTGCGACCATCCTCGCTATGCCGCACTCTTTAAACCCGCCGCCTGCTTAAAAGCAGAACAAAAAGCGGGGGCGCAAGACAAGCAAGATCATCGACAAGCATAAAATATCCAACAAAGGATACCTTACAAACTTGAAACACCTCCCTTTACGGATGGCGCACTATGTGTCATCTTCCAGCCTGGTATGTGTGTCTATGTTCGGTGAACAAAGAAACTGAAAATTGACTGTATACATGATCCTGTAAAGTACAGTCGATAAAGATTTCAATAGTAGATGTTGCTCGGTTAGTCCAGCGTATTTGTACTCGGGGCAGGTCTTCCTGTGAATAAAGTCTGCTGGTGGGATAACCTGTGTTTTAGCACGTGAGTAGAGTAATAGATTTTTTTTGTTTGGTTGAAAAAAAAATCACCAGATTAAAAACCATAAGCAAAACAACGAAAAGCAAGTCAAAAATTATAAAGTGTGTGTTAGAAAAAAAATAATTCAGAAGTATTAAGTGTGTCACAGCTTGTTTCAAATAGTCTACTTTTTCTTACTAGAGATACTAAAATACTCTATTTATCGCAGAGGGTTTTTTTTTAGTCAGGGGTGAAATCGACAACTGGGAAATATAAGGCGTTAAAAACTAAACAAATAAAAAAGAAATGGCAATGGAGATTGACTTGAGCGAAAGCGACATACACTTTGAAGAGGAATTGCAACGAGAGCCACACAAACTAAAAGGATGGTTACGTTATATTGACCATAAGAATACGGGAGGAACACAATTAATAATGATATACGAACGAGCAATAAGACAATTTCCAGGATCGTACAAACTGTGGAATCAATATTTAAAACATCGTATTGAGAAATTGGCGGGTAAAAATCCATTACGTTATGAGACAGAATATCGTAAAACAAACTTGTGTTTTGAAAGAGCTCTGCTTTTATTGCATAAAATGCCTGATATATGGTTAAGCTACATAAAATTTTTATCTAAACAATCTGATGTTACTATTACAAGACGTGGGTTCGATAGAGCATTGCGTGCTTTACCTGTTACTCAACATGGGAGAGTATGGCCAGTATATCTTTGTTTTGTAGAAAACAATATTGGCGGAATATCTGCAGAACGAGTTTATGGAAGATATTTACGTGTATGGCCTGAGAAAGCAGAACAATATGTAGACTGGTGTGAAAAAACTGGACGTTGGGCTGCCGCTGCAGAACAACTTGTTAAAATGTTAGATGCACCCGGACAACAATCCCATTGGAAGAGATTAGCAGATTTAGTACAGATGCATCCTGCAGAATGTTCAGAGCGAGTGGATGCAGAAGCTGTATTACGAGATGGTATTAAAAGAACAACAGGTACTACTGGCGAGCTGTGGGTTGCTTTAGGCACTCTTCAGATAGTAAGAGATGGTGGAATGCAACGTGCACGGGATGTATTTGAGGAAGCATTGCGTAATGTTCAGAATATGCGTGA
This sequence comes from Coemansia sp. RSA 1365, assembly GCA_027578695.1. NCBI lineage: Eukaryota > Fungi > Kickxellomycota > Kickxellomycetes > Kickxellales > Kickxellaceae > Coemansia > Coemansia sp. RSA 1365. The sequence goes on along the minus strand of JANBTM010000156.1, from coordinate 18,893 downwards.
TTTTGCTTTGGTTTTTGACGCATACGCTGAAGCTGCTGCTGAAGCCATTTCTGCTGCTATGGATATTGAAGCCACCCGTGTTGCTTCTAATATTTCTTCAGGAGACCCATCCAATCGTGCTTTTGTGGATTTGCAATTGTTACAGTTGGAACGACTTATGGACAGAAGGCCGTTTCTTGCCAGTGATGTTGAACTTCGTCAGACTCCGAATGCTGTGGACGTGTGGTTACGTCGTGTAGAACTTTGTCAGTCTCGCGCAGACGATCCAGAACGTTCTGAGGATGATCGTGTTAATGCTCGTAAGCAAGTGCGCGAAACATTTGAACAGGCATTGACTACTTTGGCACCGCGCAAAGCACACGGTGGTACTGCTGCAGAACTGTGGTTGGCATATGCACGTAGTGAAGCGGAAGATGTTAAACGCATGCGTAGTATATTGGACCGTGCAGTGTCCTCGCCACTTGGCAATGTAGCAGAGTTGAGTGATTTATATGCAGCTTATGCTGAAGCAGAACTTGCTGCGGGTGATGCTGAAGCAGCCAAGCAGATTTTGGCACGTGCTCTGGCGCCACCATCCTCAGGAATTAAAGTGGATTATTCGGATGAGAGTTTATCACCAGCTTCGCGCGTATTTAAATCACGGAAACTATGGGCGTTGCTTGTGGATGTGCAGGAAAGTACCGGAGCATTGGAATCAGCAAAATCATCATATGAGCGTATGTTGGAATTAAAATTGGCAACACCAGAGACTATTGTGAATTTTGCAAATCTACTGGAGGAATTGGAGTATTTCGAAGATAGTTTTCGTATCTTTGAACGTGGAATTTCACTATTTGGATATCCAGTTGCTGTGGAGTTGTGGAATATTTATTTACGTCGTTTTATTAAACGATATGGTGGAACATGCATTGAACGTGTTCGTGATTTATTCGAACAAGCATTAGAAGGTTGTCCCTCAGAATATTCTAAACCACTCTTTGTTGCTTATGGTGAATTTGAAGAAGAACATGGGTTGGCTCGGCGTGCACTTCGAGTATACGAACGTGCTACTCGTGCTGTGCCTTCTGGTAAGGAACGTTTGGAAATGTTCCGTTATTATGCAGCTAAAACTAAAGAGCTTTTGGGATTACCCGCGGTCCGTACAATTTATGAACGTGGGATTGAAGAATTGGGAGATAATGAAGCTTTGTTATTTGCTTTGGATTATGCTAAAGCTGAACGTAGTTTGGGTGAAATTGATCGTGCTCGTGCGCTTTATTCTTATGCTTCTCAGTTCGCTGATCCTCAGATTGAGAAGCAACTTTGGGAAATATGGCAGGAATTTGAAGTTGAACATGGAAATGAAGATACTTTTAAGGAAATGCTACGTATTAAACGCTCTGTTCAGGCTAAATTCGGTTCCGATGCTCGCTTTCTGGCTGCTGTTGAATCTGATAAACGTCGTTTGCGCGAGGAAAAGAAATCTGCTGACAAGGAAACTGCTCGCATTGCTGAAAACTCTAATGCTCCTGATAATCCCGATGAGGTTGCCATTGACCAGTCTGATTTATTCTAGTTGCTCTACTTTTTATCTTTCTTCATAATCAACAGGGGTTTTCTTATTAATATGGTGGAATTGCTAGTTTTGGAGTTAAATAACTCGGTAACCAACGTATTCTGCCTATTGATGCATTAATTCAAATGTTGACGTAATCTGTGTTGGGAGGAGATGGAAGGCCACGTAGTCGTCGCTTACTAATCGTACTGTAAAAGTAATTTTTAATCTAATCCTGTTTCTCAGAGCACGGGCTTACAGAAAACCTATTTAATTTCTGTTACGATTATTAAGCGTCTAGTTTTGTATCAATCGCTATCAAAGCTCCTGGTATGTATTTATCAAAGCTGGCTTACAAATCATACCAAAAAAGTTTATGTACAAGCTTCCCCACATACTTTCGCGCTTAAAAAGAAGTTTCTTCTCCACTATTTCTAAAATTCATGTATAAAGAAACAAGAGCCTGGTACTTTTCCTTTCCCTCCTCCCTTCTTCAATTGCTATTTTTTTAACCGCTTTGTTATCTACACACTTTCAGAGGCATAAACACTAGAGAGAATGGTACCAACAACAGAGTCGGTGGGTACAGAACGCGAAGATATAGCAGGACCAGAAACAGTTACTTCACCTTATCCTATATTTATAGAGGGAGAGGTAGTGAAAGGATTCGGTAGAGGAGGTAAACAACTTGGTATACCAACAGCAAACCTGCCAGAAACTGTAGTAGAGAACACATTATCGGATATTCCTATTGGTATATATTACGGGTGGGCGAAGGTTGAAAAAGTAGTATACCCTATGGTAATGAGTTTAGGTTGGAATCCATATTTTCGTAACGAAAAACGTTCCGGTGAAGTACATATTATACACAATTTTAAAGATGATTTCTATGGAAAGAATCTTAAAGTTGTTGTATTAGCTTATGTTAGACCTGAAAAAAACTATACTTCTATTGAACTCCTTATTAATGATATTATAACCGATATTAAAGTTGCAAAGAATTCTTTACTTCGACCTTCTTACGCTGCTTTTAAAATACATCCTTTCTTTGAAGACTCGTGATTTTGTAGTACTCACTATACCATTTTAATACACACTGTTAACCAAAGTTATTAAGTTTTATCGCGAAATACAATACCAACAGACCCTGTGAGAAGCTACTAAAACGGGGGATATCAATTTGTAGCCTTAAGAAAAATCACAGATCATTAATAGCAGAGATTAAACCCCATCCAACAAACAAACCAACCAAAGAAAAAAAAACAAGTTTACTATTCAGTTTCCTTTGTTTTGAAAGAGTTCCCGACCTTACGGATAAACAATAGAATATATTAGTAAGCCTAGATAAAAACTTAAGAGACAAGAGGCGCCTCCTTTTTTGGGCGCCCCCATCTCAGTCTATAAAGAAACCATTTTTACTCTTGATCTCCAAAGTGCGTTTGGTTTCTCGGAATGCCCTGATCCATGGGTTGATCAGGCATGCCCGCGACAGTATGAAGAGAGCGCTTCCAATTAGAAAACATTATGCACTCAATGAGAACCAATTGCTAGACGTTGATGCCTACTGTCCCATTAGTAACTTGACAATGTTTATAAAATAAGATAGTTGCTGCGAAGGAGCGTAACTTGAGCAAAAAAAAATGCTTAGATCTCGCCCCTGAACATGTGCAGGTAGTTGGCCAAATTCTCATAATGATTGTTTCTATTTTTTTTTGCCGCGTAGTAATCTAATAAAGGCAGAGCAAGCGACATTGCAATTGTTTTCAATTTATTCTTCAAGCTTAATAATAACTATCTTCTTTTTAAAGAACTCCACAACTAGGGAGACGGGTAACATACTCATGACTGCAAATGTGTGCTCCCATGACGTCAGGCCAATGCCGCCTTTCTTGCCAACATTTGAGCCTATGAAACAGTTTTCACGTATGATAGCAATGTATCATTTCTCAGCTAAAAAACATTTACATTTAGAAAAACAAGATATATAAAATGAAATTACCTATTCTTGGTTTTGAGACTGTTTAGAGCTTGAATAAAACCTCAATTCGCTCGATTGCCGTTTAGATCCACTCTTTGTCGGGCTTTCCTGGTAGCTAGCATCAGCCGGCACTCTAAAATTATGACTTAATGATGGCAATAAAAAAAATGGATCCTTGTTCACCTGGGCTAAAGGCGGGGGATTCAGTGGTAAATGAAATGCAACGGTTTGAATTGTCAGACAAACACTGGCTAAATCTGGTGAGACAAGGCATTCTAATACTATTGACTTTCGCGTTGCTGTTTGCTTCTTTAAATATATTGAGCCAATTTACTGCTCCAAAGCTATTTACATGCGTATCATCTTTAGAAATATTACACGCATCCATTAAGTAGGCAGAAAACAAAAGGACATCCATCCTTTTGGCAAGAAGTAAAAGAGAATTCCACCGGTTCTCCAGAATATTCATTTGCTTCATAAAACCAGCCTCAGTGCGCAGCCAGGCTATACGCATACCACATGTGATGGACAAATCTGTTACACGTTTCCCTAGTTGTGGAGTCCTTTTAATAATAAAAAATAAACATTATTTAAACTTATTAAAAACATTAAAACCAGTTGCTGTGTCGCTTGCTTCGCCTTCTTTATATTACTACGCGGCAAAAAAATAGAAATAATCATTGTGAGAGTTTGGCCGACAACCTGCACATGTTCAGAGGCAAAATCTAAGAATTGTTCTTATGCTCAAGTTCCACCCCTTCGCAACAAAAATACATGCCCTTTAAAACAGATAGTCTCGCTCTTGCTACGCTGACAAAATTTTATCACCTGATGACTGTTTGAGCGATCAGAGTTTCTGATTGTGATCAAATCTTAGTTTTGTAAACAAAAGTTATGCGCTATCATAAACAAAAGTCCCCCCTTACCACCAGGCAAAATTCATCCTAACAATGTCATCTTTCCTTACGTTTGTGTCTCTTTACAATTTTATTTTCAATAAAGCACAACTCTATACATCTAAAACACGCATTTATTGGATGAACGTTTCAGCTCCTTACTGGTTAAATTTTACACAATGACGTCCAATAACCTTAGCATCAGTGATAACTCTAGCAAGGCGGCTGTTCAACCGTCTATTAGTGAAAATTCTGAGGGACAATCGATTGCGAAGCTGCTTCATGCTCTGATCGGTGGGCAGGTAAAGCGCGATGAAGAGTTTAGGCAATGGCAGGCAAAGCAAGCAGAGCGTGAAGAAAAGCGTGATATGGAACAAGCAAAGCGTGATATGGAGCAAGCAAGGCGCGATGAAAAGCAGACAAAGCGCGATGAAGAGTTTAGGCAATGGCAGGCGAAGCAGGCAGAGCGTGAAGAAAAACGTGATATGGAGCAGTCAAAGCGCGATGAGGAGTTTAGACAGTGGCAGATAGAACAGAGCAGCATTCTCAAGCAGCTTCTCGACATAAATCAGCGCAACGCGGATGCTAAATCTGCTACAGTAGAGCCCATGACGTCCATATGGCAATCCAGATAAGTAAGTTTTGTTGTCACCATGCTTGTACCATGTGCCATTTTATTTTACAATGTGTTCCAAACACAGAGCAACTCCCACATATTTATTATTAAGGAATGTTTTGTATTATTTTTATTATAGGAAACTTCAGGGTCTACTTCATAATATCATCAGTCGTAGGTTGTAAGCGGAGCTGCTATCCATTGTAAGTAAACCACAAAAGCAAATGTCGATACAAATAAAACACCACAAATACGCCCTCAATTATACTAAATTTCGCTGTTACCCAATCCGCCACTGTAGTAAACACGACTCAGAAGAGCATACCAAAACCATCAAAGTTGGACGACAACCAGAGTATATTAGACTGCGCAAGCACTACTCTAATATTAGCTAAGATTTGACCCTACAAGATGTTTTTGACCTCTTGAGAAGTGAATGGAGCAAATCCTAGAGCCAAATTTGCCTCGAAAACCCCATTAATAAAATTCTCAGAGAATATCGTAACAAGTGCAACGGAATTCAAAAAAAAAATTGACAGCTAGAAAAGTCTCGGAGGATATTTATCAGCAAGCATTTGGATTTCTCGTTGAAACCGTCCAGGAACACGCATATAAAGCCCAAGAAGAGTCTCCTGTGCTACATTGGTATGAATCGCACATGACGTCTATTAAACGCTCCAATGACTCATCCAGGAGACCCGACGGTATCTTCTTCACACATCACCTGGTGCGTTATCAGTGGCAAAATATAGCAGCGGTAGTGGAGATCAAGGGCGACAATATGCTAACGATAATCACCATATCCGCGGGCAGATTATTCAGAACTTTATCGACATGGCTAAGATTGTGCCTTGGCGGCTTATGCTCGGTATGATGGTTGCCAAAAAAGGAGTTGTTAAAATTCATGTTTGTATGCCTGGTGGCATCCACAGTGCGCACTTCAGGAGTTTATATCTCCCAGGCACTAGCAAACTGACAACTAGTATTTGGAATGCCAAGATATGTTATCACGAAGCAACCAATAAGGAAAGAAATGTTGTGGCATTTCTTTTGCTCCTATATAAGCAGTCTCGCAAAGACTCTGGGTATCTGACGGGTCACAATTTTGGGTTTCCGGGCAGATTTTCACTTAATAAAATCCAGGGTGCGTTGCCAGCCGATGACAATATTCTTCCATAAGAAACTTCCCTCATGCTTTTGGACTGTAGTGGCAACAGTAATAGAGTGTATAGTCGTCATAAGCACCTCAAAAGACAGCGTACATGGGCATATCCAGTGACATATGAAGATACACATAACATAAAATCCAGCGTGTTCTTCGAGTTCCAGTGGAGATTTGGTTGTGAAGAAGAGATTGACGTGCACTAGTTTGTTCTAAGTAGGAGTGTGTCACATATACTGAGGCTTTTATATGCGGCAAAAACGAATGGTAGCAGCTGCGGCGGCAGCAGCAAAGAATATAGTGTCAAGGCAATAGTCACAGAGTATGTTGGCAGGACGATTGGAAAGCTGTTTAAAAGTGGTCGCCTGAAAGTTCCCAAAGCACAAATTATCGACATTTTTGCCGGGTATGTTCACACATTGATTTCTGCTGCAAAAGTTGCCAAAGATGACAGGTTTGCACTACACCACGACATATTCATGGGAAACCTCATGGTCAAGGATTATAGTCATTTGTATATTATTGACTGGGGGAGTGGATGCATGTGTACTTTAAATGAGAAGCGCATTTTATCTGAAAAACGAGCTGGTTGGAACAGCTATCTATATGAGTATTCGCGTTCTTTAAAACTGCGGGACAAGATCAGTCAATGATGATCTTATGTAACTTTTTTTATACTGCGCCATTGCCTTTGGAGTTGCTTTGGCAAAAGAGATGATTACTTTAATTATCTGTGATCTGGCAGTGATGAGTTTTCCACCAAGACCACATGTGGGTACTGGTTGAGCAGCAAAGAGAACTTTATTAATCGTATTGGGTTCTCAGATCGGTGGCCCAATGCCCTTATCGTACTTGTCAAGGGGATGTATGACCTCCTGTTTTCCGGCTATACAATTCCAGATATCTGCTCTTCAAAGTCAGTTCTTACTGACCCAGCGCCAGATTTGCGGGTGGAACAGTTTGAGCTATCACAATAGAGCAATATATTTCAACAAGCACAAAAACATACAATTGCTGAAGGGATTAAAATGACATGTCTCAATAAGCTGCAAAGGTATGCTATCAAGAGTAGGAACCGTCGGATTTCATTTACCACTGTTGCATCCCCTCCATCACCAGATATCTTGGGCGTTGGCTCTATTTTGTCCTCCTTAAGCAGTGACTTCAAAGGATCGATGAGCAAAACTAGTCAGCAAATTCCCCTATCTAGCCCAACAAGGAGCGGTTCCAAAAGGCAATTCAATGACTCTTTCAGTTTTTTAAAGTCAAAAAAGTCACACATATAGGAAGTTGTCTTTTATTGTATCAAATGGCAAATTATTTTTACATTGCAATATATTGGCCAGTGAATTATTTGTTCTTGATAAAGTGTTATAAAATTTTAGGGTGCATATATCTTTATGATAATGCCATTAATTGAGTTGTTTAAGTGGGACTTCTAATTTAAACAATACCTTTCATGCGATTCCGCGTTCTTTAATTAAGGAAAGTGTGACTATGTGTTGTAGAAAAGTGGACCTCATAACAAGTTAATTCCATTTCTCGTGAACCTTCAAAGAACTACTGCTATTTATACTGAATAATCCTCTTAGTGAAAGATAGTTACCCTTATCCTTTGTTTATCAACGTGAGAGATACTTTTATAACAAAGGATATTATACAACACTATGCATCTATGGTTATTGAGAAGTCGCCAGTTGATTTCTCGCCATCAACAGATTCTGGGTTTGATGAGGATGCGCAAAGCACTTGTCAATGGCAACTTGTTAAAATATCGGTGCTTTATAGTCTAAGCAACAATTCCTAACACGCTCAAATAGCTTTTACTCTTTTTCATTAGCATAAAACAATAAGGAAATCCAGAAAAAGAACCAATAGAACAAATTACTTTGTAGATTTTTATGGTGTATAACTTTTATGGACATGGGTTTTTCGCAAATTAAAAAGTATGCAGAATGAGTGCTTAAACCTTTTATTACACAGCTCTCTTTAACGTTTCGCATGTACCTTGCGGTTTAAAAAAAATAAAGATAAATTTTCTAGTAAGCATCTTAAAAGAATGTTTTTTTTGTATACTAACATCAATGGAATAAATCTGACAATTTTCCAAAAAAGGCGTGCTGATGTTGTTTTTATATATGCTTAAGATGTGATTGTAAGCGTTCTAAAATTGGTCCTAATTAGTAGTTGTTAACTTTTATAAGTGGTAGTTAGAATTTTTTGTAAGTGTTTGTTATAGTCTTGCTATTCCAAAATAATACTTGAAGCCCTAGATATGGTGCCTATCAAGCTTATTGTACCAATATTTGTGTAATACAAAACCTGGCAATCACAATATTGAAAGCTGACTCTTACAAACAAACAGTCACAGCTACCACATGTAACCTGGAATATGGATGTTGCAGCCTGCAGAATCCGCGCTCAGATCTGCGTGTGATTCGATTAGTGAGTGATCCTTTTCTTTTCTTTTAAGCGGCTTGCGCTCGTGAATTGTTTATTAGTTCTTCGCTTTAAATCTTAAATATAAACCTTCTAAAAGTGACGTCCCAGCAAGAGCTGTGACATAACAAATACCAAAAAGTTTATGTGCAGGCTTCCCCGCAGACTTTTGCGCTTAAAAAGAAGCTTCTTGTCCCCTATTTCTTAAATGCATGCATAAAGAAACAAGAGCCTGGTACTTTTCCTTTCCCTTCTCTCTTCTACGATCTATAATCTTTATTAAACCGCTTTGTTATCTACACACTTTGAGAGGCATAAACACTAGAAAGAATGGTACCGACAACAGAGTCGGGAGTTACAGAACGTGAGGATATAGCAGGGTCAGAAACAGTTACTTCACCTTATCCTATATTTATAGAGGGAGAGGTAGTGAAAGGATTCGGTAGAGGAGGTAAACAACTTGGTATACCAACAGCAAACCTGCCAGAAACTGTAGTAGAGAACACATTATCGGATATTCCTATTGGTATATATTACGGGTGGGCGAAGGTTGAAAAAGTAGTATACCCTATGGTAATGAGTTTAGGTTGGAATCCATATTTTCGTAACGAAAAACGTTCCGGTGAAGTACATATTATACACAATTTTAAAGATGATTTCTATGGAAAGAATCTTAAAGTTGTTGTATTAGCTTATGTTAGACCTGAAAAAAACTATACTTCTATTGAACTCCTTATTAATGATATTATAACCGATATTAAAGTTGCAAAGAATTCTTTACTTCGACCTTCTTACGCTGCTTTTAAAATACATCCTTTCTTTGAAGACTCGTGATTTTGTAGTACTCACTATACCATTTTAATACACTGCTAACTAAAGTTATTAAGTTTTATTCTCGGAAAATAATACCAACAGACGCTGTGCGATACTTTTACTGTTCTTAAGAAAACTGTTGGCGCATAAAAAAAAATAATATTTGCATTAAAGGTAATTTTTTGGCAGCGAGTGGTCTTTTGTTTTGCGTTTTGAGTGACAAAGTTTATACATTGTTGGCGTTAGCAGACAAGAAACCCCCAAAGAAACAAAACAGCAACATGTTAGTAGCAGTTTTGAATAGAAATAGACTAGATATTTTTAGCAATATCATACCAATACCTTTTGCAAATTATAGTAAATCTGGGTTTACCACTTCGTAACTTACTAATCACAGATTATCGATTAAAATTGATTAATTCTCATCCAACAAACAAAAAGAGCCATAGAAAACCATGCTCACTATACTGTTTTCTTCATCTAGCAAATCTCACGATAAATTCACCTTATATTTTTTTTATTACTTTTTCATAAATATACGAAGAGAAGGCAACGTTTTTTTTCTTATTGAGGATGACAGAGCAACTCGAGTTTGACATTGAGTATTATAAGCAACAGGAGGATGCAGGTGGACGAGAATTATACATATTCAAATGGCTCTCAAGACTTGAAGAGTATTTAGAAACCTCAGCAGCAGAGGTAAGCAAACAATTATTTTCTACGAAAAAAAAACATTTTACTATAGTTTTAATAACTAAAGTATATCCGTGTATTAATATTGTAGAAGACAGTCAGTGCGCAACAAGAGTATTTGGAAGAACTCTTACTAGAAATAGTGACAATACCACCAGCACAACAACGGAAAACAGGAGTAAAGATAGGAAAAACAATACTTGGATTACAAACAGTTCCACGACCATCCAGAATAGTACGAGGATTAGTAGCTAAAAGTTTAGCAAGGCTTTACGAACTTGGACAATTGCATAGAATGGACAATGCAATAGCAGCTATTCACATTGTTATGCAAGATAAACGCAGTTTACAAATACCACGAGTGTCAGCTTTGGAAATAGCTGGTGTATTATTCGAAGCATTAGGACAACGTGCTGGATTCAGACTACTGAGTAGTTTCAACGATTTCCTTGCAATTGGTTTGCGAATTATTCGTACCTCTGCTGAATCCGTTTCTATTCGTGTGGAGGCTACTAAAATGTTGGCGAGATTGTTAATGGGTGGTGGTGGGAAAACTGCCACTGAACAGCAGGCCCGTGATTGTCTGCGAACTTTAAAACCAAATCTTAATCATAGATCACCAATGCTGGTGATGGTTTCTGCAGAAGCACTTTGTTGTTTAGCCGCATGTACTCCATACTTAAGCGTCACACAATCCGGCAGTAATGGAAGCCCTGTAATTGATCCTGAATTTTTCGTAGCTGGATTAGTACCACTGTTAGCTAATCCTGTATTACCAGTAAGAAGAGCACTTGGAAGATTGATAGCTGTAATAATGGCTCACAACGCATCATTACCACAGACGACTATGGCACCATCCCCACCACCTGTTCCTATTACACAATCTGCTGTTGTTTCGCCGCGTACTCCCAGCGCTTCTGTACGCAACAGCGTTGATCTACGTGATTCTCCTACTCCGAGACGTGGGACTTTGAGTTTAGCACGCGTCAGTGATGTGCGTGAAAGAAATCGTCAGACGCCAACGCCTCCAGCTATTGGAGTACATTCTCCTCCTCCGGTAAAACAACAAATTATCAGCGTTCAAGACGGAAGATGGGCGTTGGAACGTGTGCTTGGATGGTTGGGAATTCCCTTCGCTCGACACTCAGCATCTCGTGAACTACGTGCAGGAATCGCTGATGCTTATGCTGCGTTTTTCGACGAATTAGGTGGTCAGGTTGTTGCTGCGCATTATGGTGTTATTTCTGGTCACGTTATTGCTGCATTGGCTGGTGTCGCAGACGCTGAAAATGAAGAAGCACCGCGTGCAGTGAGTTCGTGGCTGTTGAATAGGATTGCCACATTATTGCCTAGTGAAGACGCTAGGATGCACGCAGCGGGTGTTTTGTGGGAGTCGTGGATTTCACACGGGACTCGTGGCACTGGTAGCAGCGTAGCTGTAGCATTGGACGAATGGAGACGGCTTGTGATAGGAGAGACTGCGCTGGATTGGGATTATTCGACATTGGAGGCATGGTTGGCACATCCCTTTGAGCCAGTACGTGTGCAGGCAGCTGCTGCACTAGGTTCTTGGGCTTCTGGAGAATCTAACCGCGCTGCTAAGCTAGCTGCGCAATTGGCGACTCGTCTACAACAAATCTGTGCAGAGCCAGGCAGCGAACGTCTGTGTGCAGGACTTGCGTTAGCAGTTAGAGCTGTTTTGGCAACAACAGACGCTATGCATGTACCGCAAGATTTGGGCGAGTGGATACACGCATTGGGTGTGCGGTTGTTAAATAGCAGCGGTGACAGTACTCAACAGCGTCAGCAGACGGCAGGATGGACACTTCTGGCTGGAGCCACAGCGTGGGGAACAGAATTTGCACAGCAGCGATTGGCACAATGGCGACGGCTATGGGCGATAGCTTTACCAGCAGACGGAGGATTTATGACAGCATCTATGGGCTGGGCAGAACGTGCACACCAATTGCAGAGACGTAATCTAGCATTAGCACACGTACTTGCAGCTTTGCGGCATCCTGAAATAGGAGCACAGCTTAGTTCGGATACTGGAGAATTAGCAACAGGATTGCGAGCAGCAATGCAATTTGCTGATAATGCACTGGATGCTCCGCCACCTTCAGACTCCCGCACAGGTGAACAACAGTCGTTGCGTGCTGCAGTATTGGATTTACACGTACGTCTTCGATGGAGACTTGCTGAGTGTTTGGCTAAATTGGCTGTGCTTGGAGGTATTCCTGGACATTCACCATTGGCTGGTACTGCAATGCGTTTGGCTGAATTGGTCATTGCTGGTCCGGCAAATATGCGTGCAATGTGCGATGCGCGTTTTGCAGTGGAAACCATGTCGCCTTCACCTTCACCTTCTCCGGCACCGCAGCGTTTGTCTCGTAGCACTGCTGGCAATAGTACGTGGACATATGAGACAGAGGTTGGAGTAACTTCACTTCTCTCAGAAGTTGTAGGTGATATAGACAGCGAGCAGACGCGGGATTTTGCACGTGGTTCGGTGGTAGCGGAATCTGATTGGTTGGACGTAGCAACGGGAAATGCTGGAGCAGGGACGGGATTGGTTGATGCTGCGGTGCAACTGTGGGGTAGTGTATTTGTGGGGTTGTCTGCTCAGACGCAGGTTGCGCAGTTATCAGGAATTGCACGGCGGCTTAACCGGTTAAAGTTTGGATCGCATCGGCATATGGCTGCACTGACGAACGCAGTTTGTGGGTTGGCGTATGCTTCACGACAACCAATAAATGGACGCGTTGCTTGTGCTGCTGCTGACATGGCAGTGGCCGGTTTATCGTTACCTTCGGCACAACTTCGTGCAGCAGCAGGCGTGGCAATCGGACAATTAGCAGCAGCTGTCAGTGCACGTGAAGCTAATGACGGCGGTGCATACATTGCACACGTTTTGAAACAACTATCGGGATTGGCAATACGTGCACGGGATCGGTTTGCACGAGCTGGAGCAGCGGTTGCTCTTGGTGCACTGTATGCAAGGGCAGGGGCTTTGGTTGCGCGTGGAACTCAGTTACGTGACGTCACAGTATTATTGCATTCGCTGGCTAGTGATAATGATCCTATTGTACATACTTGGGCTTTGCGTGCCCTGACGGATGCTGCGCTGTCTGCGGGTTATATGTTTGTGCCGTATGCTCGTGATACTCTACGAATGGCTTTGAAACTTATGTTGAGTGACGCGCATACTGTGCCATTTCATGCGTCGGCCATGTGGGTGCGTGGTCGTGATTTGAGTCCCGCTTCTTCTACGCAGGATTCTGTGGTATGTGCACGCGAAATGCCTGCTTCCCTATCGAACCAACAGCTGTTATTGTTAATGTCTGACAATGACGTTCGTGCATCTTCGGCAGTGGCCATTGGTAGAGATGCTGCGTTGACGCATCCTGACAGTCGAGTACTTAGTGGACGTTCTGCTGATGAACCCATTCCTACTCCAACATCTGAGTATCCTTACGTGTGTGCTTGTGATGATGTGGATGCAACAGATGCCCGTGCGGCACTTGGACAATTAGTGGGAGCTTTGCAGGAGGTTTTGGGACCTGAACTTTACGTTGACAAACAGGCACAGGCTGCTGTTACAACAGTTTTAAGAGAAATGCGTCGTGCGCTTGCGTCGGTGGTGCCTACGGCAGATCAACGTTTGCCTGTTATTGATCGTAATGCGCGTTGGGAAACGGCTGCCTCATATATATTATCTGTACAACGACAGTTGTTATTTAATTCCGCTGGTACTGCGGATAATACGCAATTGAATATCCTACAGTTTGTACAGATGTGTTTACGGCCTGTATTGCGTGCCAGATGCATTACTTATTATGGTTTGTCTGTGCTTCCTATTGGTCTTCAGCGTGTGGCGGTTGCTGCTCTCGAGAGCGTATTGAGATTATACGGCTCTCATCTCATTTCTACTACAAAACAACTGTCGTTGGAAAATACGAAGGATACTGGAATTTCGGCCAGTTGTTTATTGTGTGAGATCATTTGGGATGCTGCTTGTTTGCATAGCACCCTTTTGGATTACACTGATTTGGAGACGTTGCTTCTTGTTGAGGATCTTCAGACACTCGTACGCACTGCTGTTGTACTGGCTTTTAATGCTGATTCTAAGCAACCTGTTATGTTGCTTCCGATTATTGAGACTCTCTGTGCAGTCATTACCAGATTCCCTTTGCTGGATTTACCGCCATTAAACCATCTGCCTTGTGGTACTGATAATAGTATTTCTGCTCAGAAAGCTGGGGCAACTGTTGGTGGTACCAACGATGGCGATGAAGACGAGGCTGCTGCGCAATTTTCTTTACATACACGGCAGTTGGCTTTTGCGGCACTTATTTCGACAGTCGATGCAGTGTCGGAAGACGCACAGAATTTGTTATTACCGTTGCTACCGGATATGTTACGAGTTGGTTATTTGGCAGCTTCCCTGGCTGAGAAATTACCTAAATTGGGATGTTTGGGACTTGGATTACTTCAGCGGTTGGTGGATCTGTTTGCTTCTGTAGACGACCCGAAAATGCCTGAGGATTCTGTATTGGTTGTTTATCAGGCGCAATTGGACTCGGCACTTGCTGCTACGCTGCCAGCTGATACTTCCAAAGAGAAACGTGTTCAGGAGGAAGTTCGTCGTGCTGCGATGACCCTGGCTACTTCTTATTTATTGGCACCACGGCTTTTACGTGATCGTATAGATATTTTGAGGTTATTACGTCACCTTGCTCCAGAACCTATTTTCGAAGAACGCAGGCATTTGGATAAGCGTGTTTGGCGATTGCCTACCCAATTACACGTGGTTGAACGTTTGTCTATTTTACGTGTGTGGGCACGCCTTCTCATAAATGCTTCGAATGGAGAGCGTGATAGGAGATTGAATTTTCTGAGAGAATCCATACTATTGCACTTGCCCCTTTTAGTCGAAATGTGGCTGGCTGCTATAAGGGATGCTGTGGTTGTGGATATCAATACTCGTGATATCTGCGAAGAATTGGACACCCTGAATTTGGCGCAGTTGCGCTTGGATACAACAGATAGCAACCCTTCCAGTCCTGTGGATGTTGGATTGGGTTTGGTACTTGGATTGGATTCTGCTGATCTTCGTCTGCTTCGTCGTCCGATGGCTGTTTGGTTCCGTTATCATTTGCCTACTATTGTTGATGCGCTTGCTATTTTACTAAGTGGACACCCTCCGATGAATTTAATCCCGGAATCAACGGATGATTGGCTTGCTTCTGCATGCAGTGAGCTTCTTCGGCAATTGGAAGAATCATCGGATCGCGCTTTGTGGTTACATTTGTATACTGGCAATAAGGATGTGGTACCATCGCAGAGTGCTTTATTGCTGTTGTGTACGAGTCTTCAACATCTCCCGCGTACTTTAAATACTACAGCCAGTGGTGCTAATATTATGCAAACTTCATTGGGGGATAATAGTTGTGCTACTGACTCTTGCGATCCGTTTATTGCTAAAACCATATATGATTTAATTGGTGTGCTTGATCTTGATCGCTCTCATACTCCAGATGATCAGACGCTGAACACTTGCAATTCTATTGTGCTGGCAAAGTTACGCGTGTCGCGCTTATTGCTTACTATGATTTCTACGCTGCTTTCTTATAATGACAGTTTACATTTGGGAACGGCTTTTTCTGTGTCCACTGACAAGGCACATGCAGATGGGACTGTTTCGATGGATCGTGGAGATGTTCCTTGGCTTTTGCGTGAGTTGTGGACAGGTGCTGTCACAACACAACTACGGACTATTGCACGATTGGATGGTATATCTGATAATCCATCTGCTGTGGATTGTGAATTGCGTTTGGGCGTTGCACTAAAGGCAATGGAAGTTGCTGATTCTCTTATGCAACTGAAACAAGCATCTGCGGACTCTTGTTGCAAAAGTACATCGCTTTTGATGCGTTATTGGTTATTCGATTCTTCAATTGGTGACGGTGATTTGGATGTGGATACTGCTTTGTCTTTGGATCGCGCTATTGGTTATTTTACTCCGTTTGGTGCTGCTGTATTACGCGATGTTATGATTGTTTGGAAAACTGCTCGCAATATTATGCTAGTCGATTTGGCTGATTCTTCTGTCGCTCAGCTTGTTGTATCTGCAGCATTGAGAGTTCTTGCTCGCATCATTGCCATGGCTCATGAAGACGTTTCCCGACTTACTAATTCTTCGTTAGCTGCGCTTGAAAACTTATGGTTGGGCATGTGGAGTCAGTCTGTAGCTACTCATATCGATACTACTGATGCTGCCTCGGAACTGCTTTCGTTCTTTGTTAATCTGGTTGATAATACCAGTAGCAATGACGGAGATGACAATATTGCGAGTACTATTTCTGATAACGAGAACGCTACGCGGCCATCGCTTATGCAAAATGCAAATGCAATGTTGGCGCAGCTGATACTCGGAGATACGAGCGATGATAATACTGATTGTCGTGATAAATATTCTACGCCTATATTAGCGGTGATCGCGCGTCTTTGTTGTGGAATTACTTTTGTGGTGCATCCGATTGTAAGACAGCGGTTTGTGGAGGCATATTATGCATTACTCAGAGGTTGTTTGGAATCGGAACCCTCTCTTTCTGCCAAACGACTAATCGAAGAAGTACCTGCTTGTTTACAACATCAGAAGAATTTCGGACAATGTAATGCTGATATGTTGGTTACAATGGCTCGCGAATCTATTCCAATACTGGCGCGCTTAGTGTATGGTCCGAATTATATTGCACAGGCTGCACTCAATGCTCTCGTTTATTTTGCTTCTACATCTGGATATGATGCAGAAGACGATACCATTGAAAACAAATACACTAGTCATACAGGAGTTTTGGCTACTGTGTTAATGTTGCTGTTAGCTATGCTACCTTCTGCTGATATTGTTGATGCTGAACTTGGTGAACGTGAACAGTTGGTTGCTGAAAGTATTCTGTGCTTGGCTACAAATTGTCCTATTCTATTTAAAAATATTGTTCGTGTACTAGCTGCTGCTCATCCTAATGCTAAAAAGAGATTGGAAATAGCTATTAGATTCGGCGCTGGTGTCCATGTTGATACTACTAGTAATACTAGTCAACAACTACAGAATAATACCACTGCCACTCTAGGGGATTCTGTAGATGCTGATTTAATAGCCACTGCTGATCATCCTGCTATTGTACTTAAAGACAATTTTGCTATTTAGAATAAAGTAAAAATTATGTTTTCATAACAACTACTTTAAAGTAGTCTGAAAAAAGTTATCACTTAGTTTATTCTTTAATCTTTAATAGTATTAAAAAAATTTCAATATTATATGCCAATCTATTGTGCTTAGCCAAAGATAAAGTTATTGCATAAAGAGTTTGCTGCTTTGTTTTATTAAATTCTTTCACCAAATTAATTTTGTTATCCTTGAAACTAAATAAGCTAAAAAAACAGGAAAACATAAATGAAATTATAGGCAGAGGAACATTATAAAGGCAATTTTCAGGTCTTCATTGATTATTTGATCTTAATTAAACATTAAATGAAAAATTACATATGCAGAATGCTAGCATGTGAAGCAGAGTTTCTACAATTTCTATAAGAAAAGCCATAAATGGCTATAGGGTGAGTGGAAAAGAATAAAGTTTGAACAAGCCCACTTTATTAAAAAAAACATAAAAAACTTTTTACTAAAATGACTATTCTCCACTATTCATCATTTTGAAGGTTTACACTATCAGGCAAACAGAAAGTTTATATAATATTTTATCTAGTTTACAGTATAGACTAAAAATGAGAGAGGAAATAGATTTCTTATAGCAAATGAAAATAAACTAAAAGTTAATAAAAATAAAAACTAATTTTTTAGTCCCAATGCTATGTGGCCCATCATGGGCTCTATCTTAAGACTGGGTGCAGCTTCAATCCACAAAGTGGCGGCATGCCGAACTAATCCGGTGGGTCTTCTTACTTGGCTGGTTACCAGCCAAGGGTGCTCAAAGAGTTACAAAACCCGAGCATCCAGTCCAAGAACAAGCAAAATAGATAAGCCACTTGCAGCTACAAGAAAGCACCTTCCAATGGTTATTGGGAGCTCTTTAAGGTCGCTAACTCCTGGAGGGCATGTGTGCAAACAGATCCAAGCACAGGTGCCACTCGCATCCATCGTGGAATGGATGGACCAACCAGCATCACTGGCGCCGACAACCACGGCCTTCCGAAGAACGGGTGATGCGTGTATAGATGTTACCACAGCTGAAAACAACACAGAAAATATAGAATTGTGAATTGCAAAATTTAAATGTAAATTCGAAAAAAGTGGAAAAGAGCTTTATCTACAGTATAGACTAAAAATTAATAGTACCATAAGCAGTACCATAGGCAGTACCATCTGCTGACCACAGTGATATTTTCTATTTGTCTACTGCTTACTTGTAGAAAAAGTTATAAGCATAAATGTTGATTATTTTGCACTTTTGAAATTTTGATCAAGCCCCCAACTCCTATTTATTCAAAGTTCGAAAAATGAGCAATGATTTTAACACATTATTTTGATGGTAAAACTACTGATGAAGTAAAACAAAGCTTAGATTGTGCATTGGGCAGACAGACTCTTGCACATATAACAATTTGTAAATGGATGGCTAAATTCAACACTAAGAATTATTCACTTAAAGATGAGCCTCAATCAGGTCACCCATCAATGAAGATTGCCAATCTTTATAGTGATGATATAATACAGGCAATAGAAGAATGCCCAACTATTCCTG
>JANBTM010000155.1:5586-19966 GCA_027578695.1 Coemansia sp. RSA 1365 | reverse complement strand
TGGAGTTACATTTCTTGATTAATCAATCCATACAACACAGGATCAGACATCCAAGCTAATAACAAAGCTTCTAAGAGTTATTCTCAAGAGGCAACACCCAATAGCAAAGTCTCCTTTAGCACTATGTGTAGTAAAAAGTAGCCAAATAGCTGGTGTAAAATTTTATGTACATATTTTCTAAGAACCGCATTAAGCCAGCTACAAGATCCACTGATAAGCTGGATAGCCCAGAATTTTGAAAACATTATATTTGAGACATGATAAAAGCACAAGTTAGAGCTTTGGATCATGTTGAGCAACGTATCGCGAGGTGCCAGATGCCATAGAACGGGATTGTGATGGCGGAAGCACATGTCTACGAATATAATCATTGACAAAGATTCCATATGGATCACACAATTCGCGCATCAGCACAAAGTCATCAAATTTAGGATAAGAGCTTTGTAAGTCAAAGTAGAACATAGAATGAGCTTTTGCCCAATGCGGACGACCCTGATGAGTACGCATAATATCTTCAAATGCTTGCCAGTATTTCTTATAAGGAACTGGTTTGTGATATGGGCGATACATTATAACACCAATATAGCAGACAGTACGATGATAAGCAGGACTCAACCATACGTCCGATTCTCTAACAAAGCGAACTTCAACAGGAAAATGAACTCTTGCGCCATTGCGCTCGCGTTCCTGAGAATTAACCCAACGACGAAGCTGACGTAAAGCACTAGGAGCCTGCTCCAGTGGTACTGCCCATTCATTGACATATTGAGGAAAGAGACAGTCAAAGTTGAATACACGATAGCTATCATCAACCCATTCTTTTTGTAGAGCAAACCTATTTGCAAAGTGTTCACAAGTTAAAGACGGAATACTATCTGGTTTAAAGCGAGCCTTATAGAGTTGCATCTGATAAATATGAAATCCATAGAGACGATCACGTAAAAAGGAGTCTGGTGAGGATTCCAATTCCATATGTGTACGGTTAGCACGCCATGCAACAGCATTATCTGTGTGAGGAAACCACCAAAGACGCACGTGTTCCGCCGAATGCACAAACTTATCAAGGTCGTCAATAGCTTTATCCAATGTAGTAGGGGTCTGAATAGCATGTAAAGCAAAAGCAGGTTCACATTGTATAGTCACTTGAGTAACAATACCGAGTGCTCCCAGACTACAGCGTGCGGCATCAAAAAGATCCTTATTATTCTGATGATCACACTTGTGTCGTTTACCTGTACCATCTATTAATACCAGCTGTGTGATCATTGAGCTAATATCACCAAACCCAATGCCAGTTCCATGTGTAGCAGTAGCCATAGCGCCAGCAACACTTTGATCAGAAATACTACCAACACTACTCAATGCCATATTGCGATTAGCCAGCACTTGATGCAGATCGTGTAGTCTTATACCAGCCTCAACAGTTAGTGTGCATGCATAAGCGTCATATGCCAAAACCCTTCGCATATTATGCATGTCAAGCATGACAGAATCCGTACAAGCTATATCAGATGGTGAGTGACCTGAACCAATAGGTTTGACAGATAATCCACATCTACCAGCTATCTGTATTACTCCAATTATATCACGTTCGCATTGTGGTGCTAAGAAATATGAAGGACGACTGGTAAAGGTACGCGCCCAGTTGTGAAACTGTGTACCTGGGGGTTTGCATCTCAGAGACTCCAGAAACTCACGATCGCTATCGCTCAGCTGGGAAAGCAATGCCATGAGAAAGGGTTTTGTAAACTGTAGGAAACTTTATAGTGTAGAAAATTATTGTGTGTGGAAAAAGAAAATGTAAAAACTATTGCCGTGCCTAAAAAAAATCTTCCGGAAAATAGGATATTTTTTTGTGAGCAGAATTTGATTATTGTACCACTTACCGAGTGGGTGGAAAAAATATGTTGGCAAAAGGGATTATGACGAGCCTAATGCTAATCTTGTAAGGCAAATCAAATGCGAAGAGAAGGGCCGTAAAGCCTGGACAACGATGGCTTAGTGTATCTTTCAGCCAAAGCCTGGAACGCATGTGAGGTTAGCACGCCAACCAAAAAATAAAATAAAATCTAGTCTTTCATCACTTTTGTTGTAACTAAAAAGCCTGCTAAAACTCTAAAAAAACAATAGAAAAAGGGATAAAAAAATGTTTTTTTTACAATGATTAATGAAGCAATACAAAACTTACGCACAGACATCACGGTTAAAATAGACGTTCAGCCAGGCATTAAGAACAAGAGTATCGACAAGAGAGTGTTCAGGAACTTGGTGATTATCGACAGCACAAGCTTTGGCTGAAGCAATCCAATCATCAATAAGATTCTGCACAGCTCTGGCATCTCTCTCATTAACAACAGTAGGAGAAGCCGAAGTTAAAGGCAGCTGTCGACCATCAGCAGTAATAAAATCCGGATGAACACCAGCATACCGTAACATCCACGATCGCACAAAAGCAATATCAATCAACAATTGAAAGAATTGGCCACGAGTACGAAATACTGGTGCTCGTAAACGCAAGCATTCCACAGCAGTCTTGACAATTTGCATAGCCAAATGGAAGAGAATACGACCCGAGTTTAGCGGACTAATGGATTGCGGGAATACGTCCACACGCTCTGCAAACAAACGGTCAACATTCGAAAGGATGTGCGCATGCAATGCTGAAGCCGCGTTTCCAACAGAAGCAGGCGGATGAAGCGCTGAGGACGATTGCTGTTTGCGCACTGTCCCAGTAGCCGCTGGCGTCGAAATACGATGAGCATCAGCCGACAAAGCATCTGTTGTAGTATTGTCACCACGAGTATTGTTGCTGAAGCGACATTTGTTTAGCGCGCTGAGTGTAGCAGAAAATACAGGGTCATGGAAAAGTGCATTAGTATCATCTTCCACCTGACGCATCCAGCGACAAATACTCAGCCAGACATCACTGACTGCCACTGGTAACTGGTAGCCATCTTCCGTCGCTTTTTCCTGAACAGCATACGGATGAATAGAGACGTACTCGGCAGAGATCTCCCGACCAACAGTTATGACAAAGTTGCGAACCAATCGCTCAGCAGTGGAATGCCACCCAGCAGCATGGTCAGCATGACGAAGAGTGAGCAGCGACACAGGATTCTGACGACCATGTGTAGCAAGTGTAGCACGTCTGCTGCTACTGGCCAACGAGTCTGTGCGGTGAGCCGAAGCAGCAGTGATTGATGAGAGCCGCTGATCAGTAGCAGTAATGTCTTTGTTTGGAGCCGGTAGATTGGTAGCAGATCCTTCAGCAGAACAAGGCGGCGGTCTGGATGAAGTAGCAGCAGCATCATCAGGCAGAATAGAAATACTGTGCTCGCATAGCTGGTAAATGCTCTGTGCCAGCGTAAGACCAATGTCCACAGCAAAGCGAGCAAGCAGTAGACTGACAACAGGATCTGGAATGGCAGCAACGCCAAGTTGCGCCAAGGGTGACTCAGCCAAGCGACGCTCAACAGAGGCACGAGTGCCATGCGGTGGCGGACGGGCCATGGCAGCATGCAGAAAGGCATCAGGAATGCTACGACTCATCCACGTGTCGAGCGCAGTATCCAGTGCATTCACAAACGAATGACGCAAGGCAGCAGCCGTCTGCGGAGGCGGCAATAAAATCCGTGCTGTCGTAGTATCTGTCGCAGGGCGGCCTTCATCAAGCAGTTGGCTGGCTTCAACATCCAAGTAATGCTGCACCACGCGCTCAAGTAGTGGATTGATACGCTCAAGCACCTGTTGAATAAGCCAGGCTTCAGTTTCCGCCAATAGTACATGCAGTGGTGCGCTGCGACTAACGTTCCATACAAGCCACGGACGGTAACGACGCGGAATTCCACGTCGTGTTGTGCTATCGTCATCGTCACAGGGCGCATCAGCCATAGGATCGCTAAAGACACTAGACAGCGTACGGCTACGACGGGCTGCCCATCCACCGGAGCTACGCAGCGTCCAGCTCCCCGAATTCCCTGCTGGGGCGTTGCCTAGCGCCTCAAACGCCGACGATACTGCACGCGCATGGGCGCGACCACGTGCACTGCTCTGCACTGTCAGAGGCGACTGCGGTGACGCAGAAATATCTCTTGGCGCTCCGGAAGACCACGTGATTGACGGGGCTCGCGGAACAGGTGCATCGCCGGATGCCAGGGATGCACTGCTGCGCACGGATAGATTGCGTTGGTGACGAGCAACGGCACTTGAGCCACGTGGTTGTGGTGGAGCTGAGGTCTGGACACCACTAGTGACGTCATTCATATCAGTAGGAGAATCAGCAGCCGGATCAAAATAATACTCCAAACGCTCCAACATATCGCGAACAACAGCCTGCAGTGCAGAATCAACCAGACAACGTTGCCAGCGTGCAGCCACGCGTAATACGCAGTCACGCAATCCACCAATGCGCACTAGGATCGGATGCTGAGCAGTGGCGGTTGCGAGATCGTCCAACTGTTGTAGAAATGGTGCCACACTCGCCGCTGCAGGGTCGTCAGGCTGTTGTAACAAATTATCCACAATAAATTCGTACTCCGCAGCCCATTCCGCTACGTGCTCGGCAAACGCGTGTTGTGCTGCTGCCAATTCTGCAGCACTCATTGCCTGCCATCCTACCACTGCATCACCGCCTGTTGTCTGCCGCTGTGTTGTCGTCGCGTCAGCCAAAGGTGAAAGCAACCCAACTACAGTTCCCTCCGTTGTCGCCTCTAACAACGACCGTGTGCGTTCTGCTGGTGTTTCTGCCTCTGCTGTCTCTACTGTCTCCGCTAAGCCTGCTCGGTCCAGCAGCCCGCTGCCTGCTGGCGACAGAAACTGCGACGCAAATCCAATCACAAGGCTGCTCCACGCTGGCAAATACGTCTCGTTAAACTGTGAAATACGACTGGTAGCGCTAGTGCCATTTTCTGCAATTCCACGTGTGCCTGCAGCAGTCTGAGCCGCTGCTTGGGCTGCTGCTGCTTTTGCTGCCGCTGGTAATGGTGCACCGCTGGGATCCGGCTCCACACGAGTTTCAGACGGTTCTACTGAACACACTGGTGGAAGCTGATATGCCTGGTCAAGTGCCTGCTGACGTAGACGACGGTTCTTAGCTGATTGAATGGTCAGATATTTGCGCCATAATTCCTTAGCACGTTCAGGACGTAGTAAAACCAGCAGTGACGCACACTCAGCACCTTCAGCAACACCAGTCGCAGAATCGTTCCAGCGAGACCAAACAGTGGCTTCAACACTGGCCATAATCTCACGGCCGTCTTCTGCAACAGTCTCAAACAAACCTAAACGACGATAATGAGCTAATAATGGACGAGACCGCGACCACAATTGTGCAGCCTCCACAAACTGTGCAGCACCAATTAACCGATTTAATTGCGTTGGAAGCCCAAATAGAAACTGTAAACCACCCAATGCTCGATGTTCACGACTGAGCTTCTGAATATGTTCACGTCGTTTAGCAAAGGCATAGTTTACAGCAGTACCTTTTGCAGCAATTGCGCTCACTCTCTGCGTTAGTTTTGCCATTTCCTCATCCATATGATCAGCATCTCGTTTCATCTGTTGTATTGCTTGAGTAGCGTGAATAAACCGACTGTAATTCTCATACACCATAGTTTTCATTGCTCCATCTATCTGTCGCACTTCTCTTACAAGTTGATTATCTGCTTGTAAAAGCCCTGTAACTCCCTGTGTTTCGAGTAACTTTTTCAAATACTTCTTCGAATCAAACCCACTCGTATCAATATCCTGTGTTGTACGCTTCTTCACATGTCGTTCCTTTGTGGAATCTGTTTGTTGCTTTAATCCACTCGGTGTAGTTGGTTGTGTACTACGTCTGTTGCCTTCTGTTGGTGTCGCTATCTTGTAGAACGCTCGCAGCTTCTCCCGCGCTTGTCTACGCTCGTTTTTCTGTGCCATCCTTAATTGTCACTCGGGGACTGTCATCCGCAACTCTTACTAAACACACTCTATAATTCTGTGCTACTAACGTGAAAAAATAAAAACAAGCTAAGCCCCTTTAAAATTTGTGCAAGGAATAAAGCTTGTTTCCCGTATTTATATTCAATTCCCGTCTTTTTCGCAAAATACATTTCCCGCACGTGATCACAGAATCTGTAAACAATCCCAGTGTTGCAAAGAAACACCTTTTCTCTTTGTTTCCCAGTTGCCATTTTTTTCTGCCTATTCTTAACCTTTATTTATATTTTTACTTACAAAACAAAAAATAACCAATACTTTAACAATCAGTTTTTTTTTAAGCAATGAAGATATTTGACGGATATCGTGCCTGGTTTGCACCTAATGTTCCAGCAGCTCATATAAATACTTGGCTAGCAGATGGAGGTATAAACATTCGAGATGCACACAAGAATATTATACAATATTATTTTAGTAATGTTAGTGATGATGAACAAACCTTGGAACTTGTTAGAGAACAAAATAAGGTGGTTTATCGATCATCTTGGATAACTGACTCTTCACTTTCTAGAACTCGTTTGCCGTTAGGTTCATATGCACTTCTACAACAATCAAAAAGACCTGAAAGTCCAATGCTTACACGTAGACCACATGCTGTAGTTTCTGATCGTCGTGGTACTCCTAAAAGAGCCTCAATGTCTTATTATCAGATGCCTACAAATTATTCTCGTACTCCAGAATCCAATTTAGTTAGTTCCAGTACATTACGCAGACAACAGAGACCTAAAAGTATGGCTGCGGGTATTGAATATTATTCTCCTTATAGTCATCATGATTCGAAACATAGAGATAATTTCTCTGAAACTCAGAGTATTCGTTCTAGATGCTCTAGTAGACATTCAAACGCAAGCTCTATTGTTAGTAGCTATGGTAGAAGACAACATGTTGTTACTAGGTTTGTTATTCATGCTGATCGTCAGACCAGAAATGCCATCTTGGCTGATGTCTCTGACTTTACTCCGAATGATAACGGTTTTGTAGCATATAAAATTCCAAAGCTAGCCTTTTAATACATTAAAAACTCCACTGTTATTGCAAAAAAACAGTAAAAAAAGAAAGTAAATATCAATTAGCAGTGCTAAAAAAATGAAAAGGTAGTTAAGCGTTTTTTTAGTTTCCATGCATGTAATTTAAGCCTTGGAGAAACTAATCTCTGCTGCCACGCCATAATGGTCTGAAATTTGCGTGAACGGTTCTCCGGGTGTAAAATTGGGAGTGACTCCAACTTCCTCAAGTTTTGCTACAATCGAATGCTTGTTAGTTCCTGGATTATGCCAAAGCACATAATCGATTGAGTGCATCACCATATTATCTTGTTTGGTAGTCAGCACAGTCTCACGGGGATGTACCACGCCATCCTCGCCTACAAAAATATTACCAAACGTCACTGGATGATAACCATACCGCTCTACCAGAGCATCGTGGAACTCAATAATATCTTTGCCTTTAAATGCGTCCTCATTATCAGGCCCCAGTAGTTTTGGCTCAATTCCATGACCCTGAAGCACTGCCATCATTGCATTTCCTTCATCAGAAGTCTCCACTCCGTCTTCCACTTCCCGTTCGTATGGGATGCGATCAGGATCGCTAAGTTTGTGCGCACGCGAATCAACGTTAAAATCACCAGTAAGAACTACTGGTTCACCTGCTGCACGATGCACAGGAAGTACTCGTTCGAGGAAATTGTGGAACTCGTACAGCTGTGCCAAACGACGCTTAACATCTGGCTGGGTAATCACAACCTCGCCATACGATGCCTGTGTATGTGTAGTAAACAAATGCACATGCGTATTCTCCTCTAGTTTCCCTCCTCCCACAGCAATTTTAGCATAAATAACGCCCTTTTTCGGTATCCAGTCGGGGCCCATGCCACGTTGATATACCAATGTATCTGTAGCAACTATAGGAAATCTACTGAGTATCGCAAGTCCACCATCAATTGCAATATTCCAGATAAACTGTCGCTCACTAACTACATAGTATCCAAATCCTAACTTTTCTGCTGCTGCCAATAATCTACTTCTCCTACTTGAAGCGAATTCGAACATTTCCTGAAGACAAACCACATCGTATTTTGGAAGAATGTGTTCAATAAGGTAATCCAAACGTGCATCTTTCCAATCACTCTTATTATTCTTAATTAGTGGTGGTCTCATAAAAATATTTTGCGTAAGAATACGCATTTTATGTCCATCAACCAGATTCATAGGTTTTTCGGTAATATCTGCTGTGGTTATTGAACTAGGTTGTTGGACGTGAAAAACGTTTAGATTGTAAGCGCCAAGTATTGAAAGTAAAACTGCTAATATCGAAGTAAAATACATTGTGCTCGATAAGGAAGAAGAAAAAACTTTTTATACGAATGCAAAATTGAAAGTAGAAAAAAAAAAAACAGCCACAGGTCGTAATTATTTCCCTCTACTGCCAAATTTTGATATGCTTCATTGTCATACTATGTTTTGATGTCTTAATATATCCATATAAACGTGACAATCTGTGTTTATGCCAGAGGTAAACAAGAATTAGTGAACTGTGAAGCAAACAGCTCAGACTAACCAAATGATATGTTTATTAACCAATTGTAAAATAATTATTTCAGCCTAGTACATCTTAATCTATTCTGTGCTATTTATTCTACATTGTCAAATACTTCCATGGGGAGCGTTCAAGCTAAAATGTTCCCTACAAGAAAAATGCAGAAAAATAAGGAAGCAAGCCAAAGACCTCTCACTGTTTTAAACGTTCATAACACAGTTGATTTTATACAACAATGTTTTTCTTATTGGTTTTACATAGAAGTAAATGTTTAAAAATATATGTCGCGTTAAATTTTTAAAAAATTTTTTAAGGCCATCCGCAATAGATACCACCACCGCCTTCGCTTGATTTGCACTTTGTTCCAGAACCACATGGTCTTTCAGCATCCCATTTGCCCCATACACAAGTGCGGAACCCAGTGCCACCAGAGCTGCACTCCATTGCACCATGTGTACAATCACCGCTTGAGCCTGTGGGAACGCTATCTGGAGGTGAAGAGTCAGGTGAAGCTGGTGGATCAGGAGAGGGTGAGTCTGGTGAATTTCCAGGGTCACCTGCATTCATATCATCGTCTTTGTTAGCGACATCGTTGTTATCTGCGGGATCTGTATTCGAGTCGGTCTCGGTGTCGTCGTCAGAGCCCGGACCCTTGGGAACCTCAATAAAGATACCACCCATGTTGGGAGGAGGAGATGGTTTATCATTTTCAGAATCACCATCAGATGGGCTTTTATCATCAGAACCACCAGACCCGCTAGATGAGCCATTAGGGCCGACAGTGACATCTGGTGAATTTTTATATAAGGAGTAACCTTTCTCATAAGCAGCAGGATCCCCGAACGGTTCTACACCTGGATAACCCTTGTGATTGGCAATAACCATCTGCTTACCAGTATACGAAGATGAGGACCCTCCAGAAATAGTAACATCAGCACAATTCATATAAAACTCGCGATTGCCCAAATTGTTAATCCAAGACCATGCAAATACAACTTTGTCCGAACTAGGAACGTTTTTGGGTAGGTCAAAAGTGTATTTATTTGTCCGACCACCCGGTACACCATCTCCGCCAACAAAGCAATATTTAATTAGCTGATGTACTACAGCAAATGTCTTTCCTCCATCATATGATAATGAAAACTGACAGTGACCACCACCATGTACCGCACTACCCTCAAACTCAACCGTAATTGACTGTCCAGCAGTCCATTTTGCGACAGGCTCCGGCCATGGAGTATTGCTTTTGCACAGAATTCCATCTTCTGGAATAGGTGATGTTATACTATAGTCTGGAGTTATATTAGGAGGCATTTTTGGTTGGGGATTGCATTTACCATTGAACCGTGCACATGGAGATACCATTGCCATATGTGCTGCAACTGAGCATACCAATAGAAAAATAACGAATAGTTTGAGTGCCATTACTTGATAAGAGGTTAAATATGCATATATAAGGTAAGATAGTATTGAATGATTAAATATGTGTTTTCACAAACCAGCACACTGGAAGAAATAATTTGAATGTAGCAGCGCCACTGGCAGGTTGCGGAATAAAGTGAAAAAGTATAGCTGGCGGATATGTGTTCTGTGGAAAAAAAGACAAGAAAATAGGAGTATGCAAGATATACTAACAAATAGACGACATTGAAAGATGAGAGAAAAAAAGCATGTTAGTCTTGGCAGCTGAAAATGCCTGGTTTATAAAAGCTGGCTACTAAAAAAAACTCTAGGGACTGCTTAGAAGAGCAGATACAAATGAAGACAACCTGCAATTACAAAATACATTCTTTGTAAAGTTTATCAGCCATGGGCCGATACCTAAAGTGCGAGTCCACCAATTTTTTTTTTCCTGGGTTGAACTTTTTAAAAAAAAGAAAAATTTCCACCGCTAAAAGGTCCTTTACGGTGAAATCTTTTTCCTTAGTAGCAAAAGAGGAAGGTGGAATTTTTTTTTAAATAAAAATTTCTTTCTTTAAAAGAAAGCACACTACACACGCGATTATATCATGTGTATAAGAATAGCCGAAAAGAAAATGCTCTGCTAATAAAAAAAGATAGGACAACTATTTGTCGGAGGTAAATCGGTTTACCAAACTTATATAATTATTGATAAGTTTTATAATCATTTAACTGTAAATGGTTTACTCCTATAACTTACCTTAATAGTGAAATTTACCTGATGCGAGATAGATCTAGTACGTTAGGCTGATCTAAAAATACTGACATTGCTTAGCTAGTGTAAGCGGAAAAATGCACAAAATGTTACAAAAGAGGTGAAAAAAAAAAAGCAAAGACATACTTGTCCCTCAACAAAAATAATGTCTTATCTTTTTGGTTTACAAAGCAACAAACAAGTTTAGGCACAAATGTTCATTGAGTGCTTCGATGAAATTGAAAGGAGGTAAAGGGGTAAAGGGGAGTGATCTTTTTTTTTTTTACAGAAAGTAGCTTTAACAGAACATTTGGTTCTTCGCCAGTTTTTTTTTCGGCCAAATTTGTGATGGCTTCCGCATTTTACGTTTTTATCTGACGTTTTTTTCGGGGTTGGTCTTTATGTTAAAGTTTTCTGAAATAATGTTATTAAAAGAAGAATAAGTTGAACCCGAGAAAAATGCGTAAATTTTATCTCTTCGAAGCTAAAATTATTAGGATTCAACAAACATACAGCCCTTTTTTATTCTAACAATTTTAACAACTTACTAGGGGATAATAGGTTTCATACACCGACTGCAAACACTTTATTAAAGGATGATCTACAAAGGTATAACTTTAAAAAAACATTTACACTTCCGAAAGAGTGCAATTAGATTTTGTAAGCAATCGGTGGTTGAACACAAAGCAACATGTAAGATAATCTGAAATTAAACAGATGCTTGCAAATGATTTTTCAACTAACTTTTCTCTCATAAAAAAATTTAAAAGTTTTTTTTTCGGATTTCATCTAATAGGTCTATTAGTATTAAACGTAAAATAGTGTCATTAAGAAAGTGTTGTTTAAATGGTGGATTTAACTCAAACTGATACTGTGACCACTGCTACAGTTATCATTTGAATGTCAGATAGCCAAGACTCCACTATTCAGAGACAGGATATAAATTTTTTTTAAGCGCAAACTGAGCAAAAATATTTTATTTCAGATTCTGTTAAAAAAAAGGTGCCTTTTTGTTTCAGAAAACCTTATCTACATGCTACGTGCATTTTGATGCGACATGCCCAGACGACGGAACAGGTGCTGGAATTGCTGCTGCTCGTGCATGGTACACAGGGGGTGCTTCAGGGACAGAAGTAGCTCCATACCCACCTGCAGCTGGCGAGTCAACAGGTGTTGTATAGAAAGGCAAAGGTGGTGTTACTCCATTATACGCAGGAGCCGTTGAAGTAGGTAATGTCTCGCCACCAGGGCCTGCGGCATATCCAGACGAACCAGCACCATCAAAAGTATCAGGTACAACTGGAGTATAAGCGCCATTAGCAGCATCAGGAGAACCTGCTTCTGGAGAGCCAGGAGCCGAATCAAAGCCAGGTGCGCTGTAACCACCGGAAGGGTTGACACCTACATCGGTGGGCGCTCCAGGAACAATGCTATCATCTACGGCAGAATACCCACCAGGAGAGGTAGCATTGTTTCCAGGCGCAACAGGCCCAGTGCCGCCACCAGATCCACTAACAGTGATTGTCTTGCGTGCATTATAAAGATCTATCGCAGTCTCGTAGTTGCCATTAAATTCGGGAATAAAAGGTGAGTCAGGGCCGTAGTTAGCCACCAGCATTTCCGGACCACTAAACGAAGATCCTGAGCCCTTTATAGCAACATCAGCACAGTTCATATAAAACTCGCGATTACCAATTGCATTATTCCACGCCCACGCAAAGACAACCTTATCGCCAGATGGCAAATCTGCAGGAAGTGGAATCGAATAGCTCAGCTGAGCAGCAGTATTGGAACTAGAAGGTCCTCCGACAAAGCAGTATCTCAATTCATCGTGAATAACAACAAATGTTTTACCACCGTCATAAGAAAGTGCAAACTGACAATGTCCCCCTCCATGAACTGCTGCGTGATCGCGGAACTCGACATCAACCGTGGTTCCTGCAGTCCATTCAACTGCAGGTCGCGAGTAAGGCGTTGTAAACTTGCACAGCGGTTGGCTAATACTGTCATGCGTACCAATTGGCGCGTTGATATTCTGGTCTAACGACTGACCAGACGGAAGTTCCGGACAACTATCACAAAAAGGCGTGTACCGAACACACGGGCTCTTTAGCGATACATGGGCATTTGTGGAAGCGGCCAGGGCCATACCCATGACATATCCTAGTGCCTGTTTGACTTGCATTGTTTGTTATGTTTCTTGCGAGGGATGTGGAAGAGGTGGTGATTGTTTTGGATAGAATGTGTATACACAAATGCAGTGACAAATTGCTTGGAGTAATGATGTGTTTGCACGTAACCAGCCGTGAAACACTTTTTGTTGTTTGGATGCACTAAATGGCGACCAAATGGATAAGTAAAAAAGATAGGAAAAACGTACAAGATACCGTCCAGGTACTGTAATAGAAATATGCAAAGTCGTATGAAGGGGAGAGGGATAGAAATCCTTAACGAAAGAATGTTCTTGGAGTTAGCTGACGACGCTTGCATCGGGAGAGGGATGTTTATATAGGATCCGCTCAACCCTCTCCCTCCTTTTTTTTCCACAAGCCAGGAGCATAGGGAACCGTTTTCATGCGAATGGTTTATTGACTTTTGTCTCATTGGAGTATGAAGAGAGGGAGGGAATGACGAATTGGCACACCTTACTGCTCTCATACACATTGTCAATTATTTCGGTCAACGTTAAGCGCGTGAGTTTTCAAAAAAAGCTAAGCGCGTTCTCTTGTTGTCTCCCCCTCCCTTTCTCTAAAAGAAAGAGAAAACACTGTGAGAACAATATGCACATTACACCATCGGTTGCCTTTCTGTGATTGCAGATTCAGCACAATGTATTCAAAAAGAAATATTTAGGAATACATTGCAAAAAAAAAAAAATGTCAAGGAGGCGCATTCGAAATTCCGTAAAAGATAGGATGACGTTGGAGACCGCAGACACTTGCACACAATTGCATTTTGCTGCACACAAATTGCTGATCCAAAACTCCGCACAAAATAAGAGCTGTATTCTTTTGCAAGGCAAGAAAACGATTCTCGGTGTGGATGCTGCAGCTAACTTCATCTTCTGATGGTGGCAATTTTTCCACACAATATTTCCAGTCGGTAGAAGAGACTATTGTCTTTTGAGCAGAAAAGACCACCAATAGACCCAAAGATAAACCCAGCAGTATTACAAAAATAAAACGCCTAATTGGTTTGTGTCCAACTTACTGCGGAATAGTTCACAATGTACAAGACCTTTATCCATATGCAAAAATCCAACCAAATATATTCTGGCGGATCTACTTACTTTGATGCTGCATGCTGCTTTTTTGATGGCTTGAAAAAGTCTATATGATCTGCTAGCAAGACTTTTAGAATTTCTCCATGGTGCCCCCAACTAATAGTCTGGACGATATGCTGGCTCACACAGTGTTGAAGTGAATTGATGATGCGTGTGACGCAGGGACTACAAAGTTGTATTCTGTGCTTGTTGCGTGCTATCACACGTCTAGCCACCCTGACGCCTTGGTATTTTCATAAACCCCCTGCTTAATAAAGAGGGAGAATACACAAGCAACACATTATGCTTACGAACAAGACCAAGAAGAAACCTAGAAGACAGCTAGCAGTAGTCTAAACGGGGGGGGGGGGCTGAAGACGGGAGTGGGGACTGTTGATAGCAGCAAATAAACACGTTGTAAAAACGCATAACAATGTTCCCTTTAATTGAAA
>JANBTM010000154.1:10360-29531 GCA_027578695.1 Coemansia sp. RSA 1365 | reverse complement strand
GACATCACATATCTATTAATTTTACTAAACGTTATCCATGGCTAGACAGAGGGACAACAGTTAAAAAATATTATATATAAGGAAAAGATGGTAACTTTAGTGACACGCCAACGTCCTTGGCTACCTGTATTACTGAGTGATCATGAAGCAAGCGGGCTTCATCAGAAGCATAGCGACGCCAGATGTCAGCAAATTCACGAACAAGTGTGCGGATGCCACGAAGGTAGCCATAGTCTGGGCCAGCACATTTCTCATTGCACGGACATGTTGGGATGGGCTTAGCTTCCGTCACGCGGAAATTTTTAATTCCAGCACAACAGCAGTGCTGGTTACGCCGAGGAACGCTTGATGGTTCTGCTTGTTGATTTTCCGGATTTATAAAATCTGGCGTCATTGGCGTATCAGAGTCTAGTCGATACAAGGGTGCAACAGCGTTTGGTGGACAGGGCTCATGGCTACATGCCTCTGGACGCGTAAGTGTGGGCTCAGCATACAAGTCGGGATCAATCACAAAGCTGCAGTTTACAAAATCAATAATGCGAAGATCAATCTGAGCCATGTTCGAATGTCCTGTATCATTTGACGACTTGTTTCGCGAGCCATCGACCTTAATGCCTTTGGGCATCATCTGCTGAGAAGGGAGAGGTTTTGTTTGCAAATAGCCTGATATTGGACTAATCGCAGGAGTGCTTGCCGCGTTCCAGCCCGAATGCAGTGATGCAGAACTCAGCGCGCCAACAGGCGAGACACCAAAACCATCACTGAACGAATTAGCAGGGGTCTTGGAAGTAAATGCCGCGTCGGGCTTTGGCGTAATGTGAGGCTGGAGACTCCTGCTAGTATCAGGTGTCGCTATTGCGATGGGACTTGCAACCATACCAGCAAGCTCCCTGTGAGCAACAGGGACATCGGGAACGGTCGGACGACGAGCAACCAACGAATCGGGTTTTGACAAAGCCCTCTCTGAAAGCATGGCTTCTTGTTCTTGCGCATGTTCGAGTGCAGCATAGCCATCGTACACTAGCAACAGGCTGGACCCAAAGAACCGGAATCCATGTATTTGCTCAACAGTTCGATACAGGTTTCGCAGTTTTGCCAGCAACACAGGAATCATAAATACCATTACGTTCTCGCCATTGTCAATGAACTCTAGCAGCGACCGTTGGAAGGTAAATTTGTTAAGCGACCGACCGTAGTATTTGTCCTGAAACAAGTACCGATTGCGGTCTGCCTTGTACACTTGCAGCCCACACATTCGCACGCCAAGTTCCTTGCTAGTGGTTGCCGCGCACTTTACAGTCTGCGAAACTACCTTCTTTGCAGGTGCATCTACGCCGTGCTGTCGCGTACCCATTTTAAGATCAAGAATGCAAGGCCGCCGCATTGATGCTGTCAAATCCGCCATAAGGATAAATTGATGCGTGCTCCCATCAACTGCGTCAGCATCTGTAGGCATCCGCTTACCGCACTTTTTCTTCCAAAGATTTTCAAAGCCAGAGGCACCGCCACTAGGCTGTTGAAGGCGATTGCTGTGTCTAGCTGGGTAGGTAGACGTTGTCGGATCTGGTGTCATTGAAATCTTTGTCTCGGAAAGAGTATTATGACCAAGAGACGATGATGCAACAAGACTAGCACTTGGCATCAACCGCCGCACAGTAGCGGAATCAGGCGGACACGATGCAGTGCATACTACATCGCTGTGTAACTGTGGCTGCTGCGGAGACACTATTTGTCCTGTGTCGCTCAAAACGGATTCACGGCAACTAAGCAATGACAGCGGGCTGCTGTTGCCTGAAGTGCTATCATTATCACCCATCGAGGATCGTGCCGTGGAATCAGTATATATAGGATTCATTCGCATTCCCTCCAACTTGTGTATCATAATACCTTTCTCCGTGTCAAGACTGTGTGCTTCGTTTTGTGACTCAGTTGCCAATATATGCTCAATTCTTGGCGTCGTTGGTTTGCAATAGTTTGGCTGCAGATCCGTAGACGAATGCCGACGTCTGACTGGGCCCTGAGCCTGAACACGCGCCTGCTGTCGTGCCCGCGCCTTCAGTGCTTTCGGAGATAACGCCTCCTTTAAAATATGTTCCTGCATCTCACGCCACGCCCCGCTAAGGTGCATCTTTCGAGCCCCGAAGCTTCCAGGCGCCGCCGTGCATTGGGCCTGAGTCGACTGTGATGGGACAAGTTGGCGTGCAAGGCAGCTGGGCAAAATGTGCAAATTCTGCTCAAGCACCACCTCTGGTACCAAATCGGCCCCGTCCTGCGACCGCCGATAAGTCACGTTTACTACACCCAAGCAGCTTGGCACAAACTTGTACAAATCAGGATGCAAATAATCCACTGCCTCATAGAAGCGACGCTCGCGCTCGTTCATCGGCTTGCAGATTGCGCTGCCAGAAAATTTGAGGAAAGGCGTATGGCCACCAACCTGGTTTACAAAAGGCGTCAACGCCAACGACGGCGGCGTAACATGTCCGATCCGCAAATGTAGCGATCCTTTAAATCCAGACTTGGTCCCATCCGGCGTGTGCCTGCTTGTCTGAAGTGGCCGATTGCTGCTATTAGGCCAGCGAGCATTGCGCGGCAGCATGTAAGATACGTCATTATTGTAGCGCGACCCATTTATCGTAGATAAATCATCGTTCAAAGACCTAAAGGAGTGTTCACCGTAATAACTATCTCCGTCGTCATCAGCATCTTCATCAATTTCGTCTAAGCACTCAAAATCATCGGCGTCGTTGACGTCAAGCCAAATGCCCGGAGGCTCGCCGCGAGAGCGCTGCGGCGAGGTGCTACGCAAGCGATGGTGTGTCCGACTCTGTATAAGTTGATGGTTCTTATTTACACTGGTTGCTAAGCTGGAATCACCGAGAGATATACCACCAGTACACACTACAGAAGCAATCTGTACAGGTTTTTCAAGTCTTGTGCCAGGAATTTCGCGAGGTTCGCTCCCAGTTTCTTGAATTCCATATCCAGCATCTGACCTCGATACAGGGAAGCTGGCAAGCGATGGCTGCGCGTGATGAGACTGATGATTTTGCCAGGCCGTGGTCTGCCGCAGATCCCGCTCATCGCTGAACGAGGCAGTAGTGATAGGCGACAAAGGCGCATAGGGTGTGTGTGGAGGCCACGGGGTGGCTGCTGGCGAAGATCCTGTCAATACCTTGTCATGCGAGGAGCCTTTCGCGCCACTGTCTTTTTTAACAAAATCCTTCCGCTGGCTGCTAATAGACGCTGTGTCGAGGTTTGGCGCAACACCTCTTTGCAAGGTTTGTTTGTGTTGGTGCCATTTGTGTGTATGCGAAGTGATGTCGAAATCTTCGGGAGAAGTTAAGAAGGAGTGCGATGGTAGCTTGTCCTGGCGCAAGTCCGCCGGACGCGCACTTACATGGTTAGTGGAAGCCAGTTGTACGCGGAACGGATGCATTCTAGGCGCATAATATAGACTGTACAGTGGCAGTATAAGAAAAAAGATAACTAGAGCGGCTACAGTTTCAGATAAGCAAAACAAGTATGCGCGGATCGGATATATGATATTTGAGTATACGCAATGAGGTAGGCGGTGTTGTGCAATACAGACGTATCTTCCCACCTCTGCTTTTGCGGAAGTATTAGAGAAATATGCCCACGTACCTGGTAAAAGATGTGTGTTGCTCGTGTATTGTTTTTAGGGGGTTAGTTAACCTGAAGTGTAGTACAAAAAAGTGAGTGAGGGCAGCTCAGAGGAATGTCAAAGAATAATATCTCAAGAACAAGCTTTCTAATCAAATGAGTAATATAGAAGGACTACCGCAGCACGGGCTGGATTTATGTGCAAAAGTGAAATAAAGAAGGTTGTTATGCAGATATAGCACGGTTACCGAGCTGGTTGCCAAATAAGTATGCCTAACAAGACCTGCAGGAAAGTGAAATAGAATAGCAAAAAAACGACGCGCAACAAGTTTACAGCGCTAAGCCCTGCTGTGATGCAGATTCTACGGCAGACGAGGTTATGCCTGGAGAATAAATAGAAATGTGAATAAAGTAACAAAAAAGCGATAATCCCAAGGGAGTTTTTTTTTTTTTTTTTTGTGTAGAAGAGAAGAGAAAGAGATTGGATGGGCTGGAGGCTCAGACATTTATAGGACGCATCAACAGCCAACAAAAGTTTCGAGCTTGGGCAGCCAATAAGAGAGCAGATATAAGGCAACGAAGCAGACAAAGTTTAAGGAACCTCTGGCATCACATTTTTTCTGGCCGCGGCCTCCATTCAAACAAAAGGCGCTGCTCCGCTCCCCCTCCGTTCTTCTCTTCCTCTCCAGCACACACGTGTAAGCGTAGTGGCTTGTTACATCGCAAGAACGCAGCGATCGCCGGTCCAGGCGTGGAGTTGCCCCTTGGGGGTGTTCAAAATAGAACAAACTGCCCCTGTCTCCTCTGTTTCTCGCCACATGCACTAGTCCATGGAAATTCGCTGCATCACATCTGCGTCCAGTCAAGCGGCACGCACAGCACAATGGCCGCACAAATCGCCTTGAGCCTTTTGTGCACGTGTAGACACTCCAGGAGGTTATTTTCTGTTTCCGGGTAGTCCTCTGTACAATGCAATGCATCCACCAGACACAAACATCCGTGCGTGGGTATTGTGTGGTAGGAGAGCACGTGTACCAACGCCCAACCCAGGTCTGTCATTGTAACACTTTTCAAGCATAGATTTTCCGTAAAAAAAAACACCCCGATGAATGAAGCGACATAGATGTGTGACCTCAATTCCGCGTTTCAAAGTCCGGGCAACCTGCATTAATCCTTTTCCTAGTCTGAAAGCTTGCCAAAATCGCCTTGATCTGCTTCAGCATCTCTTGCCTGCAGTACTGAAATGCTCAAGCACTCACATTTGGGTCAGCTGCTTAAATATTTTTGGATTCTATAGTAACTAAAAAGACTTATTTTCAAACATTGAAAGTATATTGATTAGCCAATATAAAGCAATCATAAACTGGACAGATGTTGCTGTCCAAAGCAATATCCAGCGACAGATCTGCTCTAAACAAAAAACAAAAGGTAGACAGTATATGGCGCGCGTGCCGTCCTCTTATGTCTACAGAGGCTGCTAGAAGTTGCACATCAAGCGTGAATTGGGCATTAGATGCATACCACATACAGAAAACAACCCTTGGTAAGTGCCCTGTAGGTCACGTTGGCCTTTAGGTTGCATGAAGTGTGCAAGGGGGGATTGGTTGTGGCTCCCTCCAATCACCTGTGCTGATGTTCAACGCACAACGATACTTTCCATATACCGCATCATTAAAGCACTTTGGCATTATATAGACATGCAGTATGACGACACAAAACTCAGAACTCTATTGTACTGTGCTGCGAGCCGCGCATGTATAACAGAAGGGTTTGTCTGTAGAATACTCTATGGCATGTCTAAAGTTGTTCTATAGACACAATAGCACATGGCCACATTGCAGAAGATCAATAAAATCAACCAGTTAGCAACTCACACAGCATCGAATCAGTTCTTAGTGTAACACAAGTGCGCATAATTAGATCCAAGTGATAGCTAACTGCAGTTATTGATAAATGTATGAGCTTCCTAGCGCGTCGGGTGGTTTTTGTTTTGACGGCGTTCTCTAACAGTATGCACCAAACGATTCCATAGATCTGCTCCCCAAATTGGATATGCCATTCCATACAGAGCGCCGCCTAAATGAGCTACGTGATTAAAGCTGCTCCAGCCAAGCACGGCTCCAGCAAAATCGTAAGCCAACAGCGCCGGGAATGCTTGCGTGATGGTAAATCCGAAGAACGGCAGGAAGATCAAAGCAATCTTGGTATGCGGAAACATCATCATTGTGGCACCAACGACACCGTAAACCGCACCGCTGGCACCCAGTGACGGCAAGATAATTGCTCGCTGTATTGGCGAAAGTAGTTGGCTAGCAAGACTCGAGGCAACACCTGCAGACAAGTAAAAGGCAGAGAACTGCTCCAAGCCCATTGTCTCGACTACTGGTACTCCAAACGACACCAATGCCACCATATTGAAAAGAAAATGCCAGACTTCACGATGGCTAAATGTGCTGGTCAACATTGTGTAGGACAAACCCGAGCGTGGATCGTGCAAAAAGTGCCGCGCCATAAATGGTAGAAGACGCGGGATCTGCCACATGCTAAAAACCACCGTATTGATACCAACAATCGTGTATATGCACCGCTGTCCTCGCGACAACTGATACCAGCTATCTGAAAATGCAACTGCCGTGCGTTTGAGTTCAAACGGTACCCATCCGGGCAGACGCGCAATCAGCCTTATCGTCCTTGCGTGGGATTCTCCGCTGACTGCATGAGAGCTACCCACGAGCCCCCGAACAGCTGGATCGCTCATAAGCGCCCAGATTCGATCCTCATCGCTACCGGCTTCAGTTCCAGACCAAATAATATCGAAAATTCCCCTAGCCTTCTTTAGCAGCTTTTCCTGGCGGTCAACAAATATATCCGAACATAGATAGAACGTGCCTGCAGTAAATGCCACTGCCCAAAGCGCAGGCCGCATAAGCAAAATCTTGCGATTATTTGGATACTCGGGATATGGCTCTGGCTCTGACTCATCGTATAGACGCTGTTTCTCTTCGTGTACCTGTTTCTGCCATTCTCTGAACTGCTTATATCTGCTTTGCGAATACGTACGAATACTGCCTTTTAGATATGGCGTAGCACTTGGACTCATATAAGAGTGCACTGGCCTTCGTGAAAACGCCGCTGCTGTCCAACTTGATACACAGCTGCGACCGACAGCCACCCTACTAAGCAAAAGCTGACCTTGTGCATAACCGCGTCCAAACATTCTACAAACACGCACTAAGCGAAAGCCAAGAGTTAGGAAAACGATAAAGTAAAGTAGAGATAACAATGTGATACGCAAGCTTAATGCTGACAAGAGCCAACACTAATCTGATCACTACCACCTCGGCTAATTAAAACAACCACAAGAAAAAAAAATCCTAAGGTAAGCAAAGTTGCAAGCTCTGCTTTGTCCGTTTGGTCCAGCATAAAAATCCTACATACATATTACACAAGTACTAGCACACATTTCACAGTTGTATTTTGGTTATCACAGCAGGAAGGGGATACCAACTCGATATGGGCCCTAGACGAGGGAAGACCGCACGGCCAATAAAGAAGACCAAAGAGGCAAGGAAGGCTGATGTCTCAGAAAGGTCCAAACCATCTATAGATCAGCTCTTAGTCAAGACACAGGAGCTAATGGATGACAACAACTACGAAGACGCACTTAAAGTTGTTATCCAAGCCATTGGTCTTGACGAGCGTAACCACAAGGCACTGTTGCTTGCAGCAGTTATTCAACTAGAGTCTGGAGATGTCGAGCCAGCAATCAACTGTTTGTTGCGCTGCGTCGAGATATCACCCAAGCGCGGGTTCGAAAAGTACATGTATTTAGGACAGTTTACAGTAGAATTAGAGTCAGTGAGGTATTATCAGTTAGGAGTGGATGCGTTGCAACGAGATCTGGATGAGGTTTCCAAGAACTCGGAACATTCTGCCGCACTAAGGAGGAAAATGGCCGAGGCATATGTGGCCATGACAGAGATATTTCTGACAGACTGCTGCTTTGAAAGTGACGCCGAGAAAAAGTGCGAGGAGTATTTAAAGCTCGCCGCAACGGCCGATCCCAGCTGCCCTGAGGTTTATCAGACAATGGCGTCAGTACGGCTTAGCCAGGACCGTCCCAATGACGCACGCGAATGTCTGACAAAGAGTTTGGCAATGTGGTCTGAAAAAGATCAAAATGATCCTACACAGATTCCGTCGTATGATAACAGGCTAGGGCTTGTACGACTTCTCCTCGAGCTGGACGACAAGGACCAAGCGCTAAGCATTCTGGAGCGGCTTCAGAAAGAAGACGACGAGAACGTCGATTTGTGGTATTTGTATGGATGGACCTACCATCTCCAGAGCGAAGAGGCAGGGCAGAGCGCTGATGAGAAGATAGAGGCGCTAGTTTCGGCTCGAGAGTGCTTTGGGCGGGCAATCAAGCTGGCAGAGATGCAGGATTTTGAGAACGACGGGCTAATTGAGCATGCGTGTGAATTAGTAGCTAGAATCAACGCAACAGTGCCTGCATCAGCTGATGAAGATGAGGAGCGGAACGATGCGATTCCGAACGCCGACGCGCAGGAGGAGGCATGGGAGGATATTTCCAGCGACGGTGACAATAGCGATATCGAGATGAAGGCCTAGCACACACCTGACCCTTTTATCGGTGTTTGTTTCTTTTGAAATGTTTTTTTTTTCTTGGTTCTTTGCAAAATGCTCATAAAAAGTTCCTATTGCAGACCGATGCCATTCAAAACATGTGTGGCTGCATCTTTGACCAGTGGAAAGGCAGGGGAGGCTGGAACGGAACGCAACCAACATGCAAACAACCCAGCATGACATGGGAGGGGGGATCGTCGATCCAGCTAAAGGGGGCCTTTTCACGTCTTTTCGTGGAAAGGAGCTCCCCACTTTCCGTGATAAGTTTATAAGGTGGAATTTTCAAAGTATTTAAGGTAAGCAAACATCCTCGGATAGCATCTCTGCTGTGCTCTTTACCAGTCTGGTTTTTATCGACTCTTTATTTTGTCTTCCTTCACGTCTGCATTTGGTATTTCCTGCACTCTATCGCTCTACGTATCCGCCGTCTTACAAATACATTTTAACAGCAACACGGCTACATCTAGCTTAACATTGCTATTATTTACGTTTTGACGCCTTAATCACTACCTTTCGACCTCATCCACAACTAGAAGCCCATCTTTCTGTATCCCGAGTGATTGAAGCCACCAAAAACCAATCATGAAGTTCACAACCTTTGCTTTGTTTGCTGCAGCGGCAACTGTCGCCACAGTATCTGCCGAGACCAAGGTCTGGAAGATTACCGATCTCAGCAGCGGAGAGCGCTCAAATCTCTGTGGGCGCCAGATCCAAACGTGCCAGAATAACTGTGGTGGACCCAAGGAAGCTCCAATGGCCTTCTGCAACAGCACCACCATGGCTTGGGGCTGCGGATGCTCGAAGAAGACCCCCGATTTTGAGACGTGGAACTGGCCCGTGCCTGCGGCCGACTGTGCCGGGTCCAATGGAGCCTGCCAGGCCAACTGCAATGCGGGATCTTCGTCTGATCGCAACGCCTGTTTTGCGAGCTGTTCTTCTACTCACAAGTGCAATACTGAGGATGCGCCTGTGTCGTACACCACTACAAAGGATATTGACAGCACTCCACAATACGTTGGTCCGGCAGTCTCATACAAGGGCGATAAGCTGGATGACCTGAACGATGGCAACGACCGCGACAACACCGAGTCGAGCAGCGAGGATGGTGAAGATGGCAAGGATGCTGATGCTAGCGATGACGATAAGAGCGACCCCCCTAGTGCCGGCAGCACCTTCAAACCTGTCGCCTTTGCCATGGTGGCCACAATATTGTCTGGTTTTGCTCTCTAGCAATTTTTTATTTTATTTCCCGAATATCTATGTCTCGACCATTCGAAACATTGCTGTTACAAAGTGAGTTGGAAGCCATCGCACATGATTGGCAAACATTCATTCAGATCAAGGTAACTAAACCCCATGATGGCATGTGTTCTTCTCTCTATCTGCCATCAGGAAATGGCAGGTGTGCTTTCTTGGGGAGTAAGGCATCCTTCATTGGCCTCTGTAACGTAGTGCTACTGTCTTGGTCCCAGAATGGGCGCTGGTAGTACAGAGAGTCGTCAAAGGGAGATGTACCAGCCGTGCCATGATCCAATGAGGTTCGGCATGACTGGCTCTCTGATCGCGGTGGCGGCTTCATAGTGAGTCCAAAACCAGTGGCACTTGCATGCATGTTAGTTGATGGCAAGTCGTCATGGGAGCGTGTTGGCAGAAAGCTTGGAGAAGAAAGGCCCTTGCGACGACGCCTGGCTGGTGCACCAATGGGTTCAACATGAGGACGACCCATGGCCATTGGAGGGTTCGTGCTTGATGGGCGATGCATCCCGAGCACTTCTCCCGAGAAGAGAAGCTGTGACTGCTCGGCAGGCGATGCAGTGCGGTGCAGGAGAGAACCGCATTCGCCGATGTAGCTTGAGCGTTTGGGAGTTGGGTATGCAAGGTCAGTGTCCTTGAGAATGCTCAAAGCACTAGACTCAGCCGTGCTTGTAGATAACGAAGAGCTAGGCAAAAGTAGCTCATTTTCCCAAAGAGATACTCGCTGCAGATGTTGGCCATATACGGGCCCAGCAACGCTTGTTGGAACTGAAACAGCCGATCCAATAACGGACGATGGTCGAGGAATTGTATATGCAGCGCTGCCAGTAGAGACTGGGTTATGCGGAATTCCAGATGCTCCCGCTGTGTTTAAAGATGTGAACTTATCATGGCCAATAAAAGCAGACTGGGTCAAGCTGGATGAAACTGGTGCTCCAGATACAAATGCCAAACCTTTGGGATCAAACTGCCCCACCAAGTCATCAAATCCGGGGCTTTGTCTAGGCAGAGTGCTGTTGTACCCAAGTTCCGTAGTGGTTGAGGTCCGGCTGTGTCCAGTGGAGTGACTGAACATTAGCGATGTCTCGGGAGCATGTGATGCGAACGGAGCAACACTAGAGGACACTTGTTTGTGCCAAACAGATGTTGTGCTGGTATTGCTTCTAGAAGTTGCAGAGTAGTTGTTTTGAGGCACGGATGGAATCGAGTACCCCGGAAAGCTGGGCGCATGCGTTCTTTCGGGCATCACAAAGCTTCGCTGGTCTAACCCCGAAGTACCAATAAAGGAAGGATGTACTGGCAGAGGCCGCGCAATGACCGAAAAATTCTGCAAGGGTTGTCTACGTCTCGCAACCAAACTCTCCAGTTTCTTTCTATGCAAAGTCGCCTCATTCAACTGAGAAGTCAACGAGCCAATTTCGGTCTGCAGTCTAGTCGCATTCGTTGCGGCCTCCTTCTGAGACGCCCTCAGTTGACGTTTTCTTCTTACCAGTCTCTTTACTGTTGAATCAAGCGCTGCGTTGTCTGTATCCTGTGCTGCTAGTGCCGTCTGCTTGTCTGCAAGATCTTTTGTAATGTCTGTCTGTTCCTCTGAAAGATTGTCAAGCCGTTGATTAGTTTTCTGGATCTCCAACTTTAGTTCGCTGATTGTCGATTCAAGTTCTGTTTGCTCATGAACGTGGTCGCGGCGCTCGCGTTCCATCTTTGCCCGTATCAGATCGACGCTGCGCAGATAATCCTTCGTCTGTTTCTCCATATCACGTCTGCGGTCCAACGCGCGCTGTTTGCGAGAAGCAATCTCGGCAATCTCGCCCTTAAGCTTGGCCTTCTCCTTGTCCAGAAGGCGCTTCTCGGCTTCAAGTTCTCGAATCATATCGCGCTGAGCAGCCTTCGCGCTATCCTCCTCTTTCCGTCTTGTTCGCAACTCGGCTATTGCCTTTTGTAGTTCGCCGCACTCAGTCTCTGTCTTTACTTT
This sequence comes from Coemansia sp. RSA 1365, assembly GCA_027578695.1. Classification (NCBI taxonomy): domain Eukaryota; kingdom Fungi; phylum Kickxellomycota; class Kickxellomycetes; order Kickxellales; family Kickxellaceae; genus Coemansia; species Coemansia sp. RSA 1365. The sequence goes on along the minus strand of JANBTM010000154.1, from coordinate 18,031 downwards.
AAGTGCCTCGGTACTCTCGTTCAATTCTCCGATTTCTCGCTCCGATGCCGCAATCTCTTCGTTGAGAGTATCAAGATCTGTTGGTATTCCGTCCAAAGACTGATGCTGATTTTGCTGACCCAACAGAGAGCGATCCTGAACCAACGACTCATGTGTAGTGAGCGTCTTTACAAATACAGGCGCAGACGGTGCTCGTCCACGGCTTTGTGAAATTGCCCAGATACGTATTTGATAAGTGACCCCTGGTTGCAGGTCACATATTCTGGTCGCTACATCACCATGGCCACACGACCCAACTATTCGTCCATTGACTTCTACTTCGTAGTGAGATACTTGTGCCTCGGGTAACTGCCTGCGATCAACTGCAATCAGCCCTCCAAGCTTAACTATAGAGTCATTCGCTGAGTTTCCGAATCCAGCTAATGACTGATCGGTGTCTGTTGTTGGTTCCAAAAGCAGCGGAACTGAAGACGCTTGCGAAGCAGATGCTACAGGCTCGCTAGAATCTGCACAATTGCTGTTGGTAGTGTCACATTTGTCATGTCCTACGGTTATTGAGCAGCTCAGTCTAGAGTTCTGGGGCCAACCCACAACAATGTTGGTGTCGCAGATCTCCACTACATACACTTGTGGAGTGAGTGGGGGAATTACGCCAAGCAGAAGGTAGAGTGGATCCAGCAGACGCTCAAGATGGCTCGAGCTGTGATAAATAATCCATAGCAGACCAAACGATGCGCAGTAGGCTGCCACCGGCGCCTGAAGGTATTCAGGCAGAATCTCGCACCACGGTGTACTTAACCGGCTTAGACTCATAAGTGCTGTTACTGCCCAGCCTCGCGAATCAAGCCCGTGCAGGCCTCTGACAAGAAGCATACACACAACAACCGTTGACAGCAGCGAGTTTACGGAAAACGGCAAAAGATGGTACACTGCTACATTTAGAATTGTCATTGCAGCTGTCAGTGCAGTGAACAGTAGAACCGACATGCCAAAGGCCTGCACAAAGACTGAGAACGAGAAGAACGTGAACACCAGCCACTCTGCTGGCATATGCAGATCCATGATGTCAAAAATGAACACGCCTAGCCAGACTGCAAATGCTGCCGTGGCCCGATGCTGGACGAAGAACTGAAGCACATGATCCCACCAGATATCCAGCACTCTTGCAAAGTCATCCTCCTCCGCAGCACCGTGTGCATCCGCTATCTGCGATCCACCATCCTCGTCAGGGCCCGAGGCTTGCGTGCGCGAATTCCGCTTCGCATTAGAAGTCGCTGACGACGCTGGCACTGCCTGTCTCCCCGCTCTCATACAGAACAAAACAAAAACCCTAGCTCAGCAAGATAGCAGGCCCAATTTTCGCGGGCCGTGCCGGAAATAACTATTTCTGGTGTATATAATAAAAAAAGAGCAAGAAATTCAACGGTGGAAATTATTGAGAGGAGGAGAGGGAAGAGAAGCTAGCCCTTTGTTTGGCCACTGTACGCAGCAAGCACCTCTTCCCTTTCCCTTCTCGATAGTCAATTATTTTTTTGAAAACCCTAACATATTAACTTTGCGCGTGCAAGCGTTGAGAATGGCAGCGGCAATTACAGTGCTTGGTGGCGGAATCACTGGGCTTAGCACGGCTTGGTATCTGGCTCAGCGCCTGCCGTCAACTGTGGCGGTGAGACTAATTGAGGGCACTTCGCACCTGGGAGGCTGGATGCGCACTGATAAACGGCAAGCTAATGGGATGCAGTTTATTGCCGAAAGAGGCCCCAGGACGCTGCGGACCGGTAGCTCGCGCGAGGCATCTGCAGTGCTGGAGCTTGTTGACGATCTTGATTTGCAATCACAGGTGGTTACTGCTTCAAAGTTCTCCGCAGCCGCGCGAAACAGATATATTTACTACAATGGCGAGCTTAATTGCATGCCAAGTGGGCTCGGATCGCTGGTCACTGGTCTCCCACCAGCAGTGAAGTGTCTGCCGCGAGGCATATGGCAAGATCTTACCAAAGCTAAAAATACCCCCACGGACGCCAGTGACGAGTCGATCCACGATTTTATCAGCAGACGCTTTGGCAAGGACGTGGACGATAACCTCGCCTCAGCTGTGATGCACGGAATCTATGCAGCAGACACAAAGACGCTAAGCGCCCGTGCCCTACTCTATCCATTCTGGCTGGCGGATCGCACAGGCAAGCACGGCGTGATCAGAGGCTTACGTCGTGTAGCAAAGCTCTCTCGCGCACGCAATGCCCGGTTTGCAGTTCGTGAGGCAGAAGAGCAACTAGTTGTATCCAGACGTCGCTCCGCCAACCCAGAATTCTGGGATGCGATGGACGAGGCAAGCATGTACTCATTTCGTGACGGCATTCAGACGCTCTCTGACGGCCTTGCTGCCAGGCTCAGATCTCACTCCAACGTAGAAATAGTAACTGGACAACCTGCAACCGAAGCGCGGATAGGCCCAACTGACTGTGCTGAGATTGTTCTTGCCGACGGTCGTGTTGTGTGCTCACAGCATGTGATTAACACACTTCCTCTGCATCGCATACGGAAACTATTTGAGAAGTCGTCTTCCAATACGCTGCTGGATGAGACACCGTATGCCAGCGTGGCTGTGGCTAACGTTGTATATGGGAAGAAAGATATTACGCCTGTAGATGGCTTTGGTTATCTGGTGCCACGTGCCTCGGCAGCCAGCTCAAAGGCGCTTGGCACTGTGTTCGACTCGTGCACGCTGCCTGTACAGGACGGTGGAGCTGAGCTTTCGCGTCTCACTGTAATGCTTGGCGGAGCGCGGTTTAACGAGCTATTTGGAAGCCCTGCCTCTGCGTCGAAAAAGGCACTTGAAGATGCTGCAGTTGAGACGCTTCGCAGTCATCTTGGCCTGCGGTCCACACCCATCGATGTCGATGTCAGCATTGGCGAGCAGTGTATCCCATCCTACACCGTTGGATATATTGACCGGCTGAAGGCAATGCACAAATGGGTAAATGGTCAGCTCGGAGGGCGCATGAGTGTTGTCGGTGCTGCCTACGGTGGTCCTGCTGTTCCACAATGCATTATCCACGCCCGGGATCTGGTCCACCACCACTTGAGACTTGATGCGCTGGACAAGCCGCAAAATGTCACAGGACTTGAGGAAATTATCAGTGGATTTGATTAGATGTGTTAATTTTGATCAGTACTGCCACAAAAAAATATTGCTGCGAACTGTTTGCAAGTGTGCACACTTTTATTTCTGTTCTAGTTCGTCTTGTCTACATCTACAACAAGCAACCACAGCTGCCACACACTATTTTTGGCTAGATCACACACACACACCATGGACACAAGCGAGGACTTGCCCAATTACATTGCACTGCAGACTGTGCCTGAGAGGAAGTTTGATATTCTTCCGGGTGCCAGTGCTGACCTGACTTCTGTCACGTTCTGCGTAAAGGAGGAGGATCATACGCTTGGAAACTCACTTCGATGGGCTATCATGCAGAACCCGCAAGTTGACTTTTGCGGTTACTCTATTCCTCATCCTTCAGAGGCAAAGATGAACATTCGTATCCAGACAACCGAGAAAAGCAACGCTATTGACGCCATGGATAAGGGCATCGACGACTTGAAGTCTGTGTGCCAGCTTATGAAGGCAAAGTTCCAGCAACGGTGCCGGGAGGGCGACTATGCACGGATCGACTAAGTTAGACGCCTGCCACCTGAGCTGGAGTCTTTAAAATGTAGTGGGCTCTTTGAAGTGAAAAAAATAAAGTCAAATGTATTTTTTCGATAAGAAATTAAACCATGCGAACAACATTATGCCAGTAGTGCTTACTGAACCGCAACAGCATTGTCCGTGTGTCTCTTCCCTTGCCTTTGCTGTCCACGTCTCTGTCTCTGGTCCTGCCTCTGGTCATCCTTCTTACCAGCAGAAGTGCCGCGCTTGTCGATAGCGCCATTGAGCACCTGCGACCGGAACACCAGCGCCCTTGTACGCTCGATGACTTGCTGATAAACAGGATTGTAAGACGGGTTCATGATAATCGTATTTTCCTTAAAGTCAACCTTGGCATCCATGCGTGTGTCGCGGATGAGCTTGACAATCCACTTCTCGCCCTCCTCCTGCTTCATGTTCAGCCGCTCGGTCAGCCCTGCCATGTCAATGCGCTTGTGGATGCGGCAGTAGACCTCGGCAAAATAGAATCGTGCATTCTCCACAAAGTCATCCACTGCAGGAGTCAGGAAAAAGTCTTTATCCAGAACATCTTCGCATTGCTCGAGCTTTTCGGCCGCCCTGTCAAAATCAAAGTCGATATAAAGGGCCTCGATAAACTCGGTGACTGGGTCGCGGTACATGTATGCAACCTGCTCAATAATCTTGACCAGCTGTTGCATCATGCTGCGCTTCCTACGATTGGTCACCACAGCTGCAACTAGGTAACGCAGAATCCATGGGCACGCGTTCTGGATCGTGCTGATGTACTGCGGCAGCATAAATGTGTCGACAATCCCGTCACGGCCCTTGGGATGGTTAAAGAAAACAAACATAGACCAGTGAAGCAGCCACATACGCTGCTGCAGCTGTTCGGTTGGCGACTTGAAGTGGGTCTTGTCAATGGTCTCCCTCAGCTTCAGGATGTCTTCGAAGGCAACCTCCCAGTTTCCAAGCAGAATCTCCGAAGCAAGCTTTCCCCACATGGCCGACAACGTAAGCTCCGCGTCTGTCGACAGAATGCTAAAGTGTAGAAGCATATCCGCAGAGCCGCCGTAGTTACCGCAGCTATACTGGAGCTGACCATAGTTGTACAGCTCAAGCACCATCTCAGGAGTGCACTGGTAGTTTTCATGGAGCAGCTTCATGTTCTGAAGCTTGTCCTGACGCAGCGAACCCGCAACCTCAGGATTTTCGATGACCTCGCGGATGTGCTTGGTCTTCATCTCGCTCTCCAAAAGCTTTTCAATAACCTCCTCGCGCTTTTTGTCAAAATCGGCTGGCAGATCATCCACGTCGTGCAGCTGCTTGTAAAGCTCGCCAGTATAGTCCACCATGCCAGTGCTTGAGAGCAACTCGACCTTGGCCTTTAACACATCCTCCGCCTTGTATACATCCTTTGTGGACAGAAACTCAAGAAGCGGGAATACCAGCTGGCGGTCCAGCGAAGGAATCATGCGCGTCGTCAAATCGTACTGCGCCATGTTGGTAGTGAGTTTTTAGACAAGCGCTTTGTCTTCGAATGAAAAAATATGGAAAGATGGATTGCTCAAAAGCCTGAATGATTCACGCCTAGTGTCCTTTGTTTTCTGACCTGCGACCTCTCAAAAGAGTAAATAAAAGTTGCCAGCAGATGCAAATGCGCAATAAAGCAGAGCTATTCAGGCGAGAGACAGGGAGAAGAAAAAGTGATTGAGCCTGATTTGCAGCAAATCGCAAGGGCAAAGGTAATTCAATTTCCTCCTTGTCACCAAGAGCATGGCTCTGAAGCTTCGGCTGCTACTTTCCAACCCTTTGCCTGCAATTTTTTCACTCTCGGGGCTGTTGGGGGGCGACAAGCTGCTGATGAGGGGACATTGCACTGATTTGATAAATTGATGATCTGATGTGTGCGCTTGGTTGTGTGTGTTCAACAGAGCAAGCCAGCGTGCTGCCAAAACAGCATGTAGATGCCACTAGGCGCCAGGCACACTCTTTTCTCCTCGCATCCAATATTTGTCGCAAGGGTTTTCAAACCGTGAGTGTCATATTTTGTACAGTAAAGGAGAGGCAGTGGAAGGCAGCGAGGGAGGAGCTATCGGCTTATACAATGGATTCAGGCAGTGGATATTGCTACAAAAATAGTAGAGCGATCAACGACAAAAGGATGGATTCGCGCGCTAATGGATGCGGCATATGATTTTTGCCGCGCTCTATAGAGCGGATGAAAGTTCTTCGATGCGGGTATTGGAATTGAGTCTAGCATTGAGGCTTTTTAAGGAAATTCAACTTCATTTAAATGGTCTAGGGATGACTGGATTTAGCGTTACCGTTTGGTTACTTGGCTAAATCTTCTGTCAACCATACAGACAACAGTAAAATTAATGCTTCTATTTTCCGTTGGTTATTGCTAGCATTTGCTTGCGTTTGCCCTACAGCGGGCAACTAAACGAGATATAGACAGGTGCTGATATATTGACTCCATTACCTACTCTTTACCACTGCCTTGTGCGAAATTGTGTAATTTTGTCTTTGAAAGACGCTGATATTGCTGCGCTTATGTACCGGCACTAATATTGGACAATATGGCAACTGTACCAACGAACATCATGTAGATAACAACAGATAACGATGGCAAAGACCGCGCGCAAGAACCAGCTGGCACCGGGCATTAGCCGTCTGTCGCACTCGAAGGTGTTTTCGAAGCGTGCGACGTACAAGGCAAAGAAGGAGTCGAAGCCTAAGGCCGATGCAGCAGAGGCTAAGAAGGCATTTGTGCGCAAGCCGTACGTGAAGGAGGACCTTGTTGATGCTTTGTCAGCTAAGAAGAGCGAGCTGGTTCAGGCAGAAGTTACGCCAAAGCCCAAGCACGGCCGCAAGGCTCTGCGCGCGCCCAAGCTGCGCAAGTCTATCACACCCGGCACTGTGCTAATTATGCTTGCAGGTCGCTTCCGTGGCAAGCGCGTTGTGTTCCTTAAGCAGCTCAAGTCGGGACTGCTTCTGGTTACTGGCCCTTTCAAGCTTAACGGTGTTCCTCTACGTCGCGTCAACCAGGCATATGTCATTGCTAGCTCAACCAAGGTTGACATTTCGGGCATAAAGATCGACTCAAAGTTCAACGATACCTACTTCAAGCACGAGAAGGAGACCAAGCTGAAGGGCACCGAGGAGGAGTTCTTCGGCAAGGAGGCACAGAAGAAGGAGCACCCGGCGCACAGGCTTGCTGACCAGAAGTTGGCTGACAAGGACATTGTCGCAGCTGTTGCCAAGGTCCCGTACCTCGCATCGTATCTTGGCTCGACATTCTCCCTGACCAAGGGCCAGGCACCTCACAAGCTCAAGTACTAAATTCGCTACCACTCTTTTTTCAAAGTGGGGATGCTTTACCACCCGCACTTTCTTCTCGCTTCTTACTGTTTAAATGAGTTGATTTGGTTTGAGGGCTTTTGTATGGAGATCCATTTGCCACCCAAAATTATCATTCTGTGTGTAAGCGTGCTAAGTATTCAGATTATTGCATTTTTGTGTGGGTTTATGTTTCAGAGAAAAATCTATTTTGTTTTTTGGCGGTTGATGTTGCTGTCAGGTTACTGCTATGACTAAAAGCCCTTCTCAGTCAGCCATTTGCGAAGCTCCGTAGAGCGGTCGCCCTTGATAACCAGCTGCCTCGAAATAGCCTTGACCACAACAGATTCTTCATCAAGAGCCTTTGATATGTCGGCACGCAAGGCGCCTAGGTCACCATCAATACGACGAAGAATAGTCAATTTGCGTGTACGACCGTTTCTAATTTCTGTGTAGACGGGAAGTGACTGAAAGCGGGTGCGACGGATATAGTAGGGGTACGTGATGGATTGAGCTGGTTGGCTCGTCTCTGATTCTGCTGGGGTTTTGGTTAATGTGCTCTGGAAGGCGCGTAGAATAGAGCGTGGCGTCGAGCGGGCAAATGCGAGATTCGGCGCAAATAAACTGAGCATTATTGAGACCTCGTGTTTATCGTTGTC
>JANBTM010000153.1:0-29744 GCA_027578695.1 Coemansia sp. RSA 1365 | reverse complement strand
AAATAAATGCTACTTTTAGTAAAAGCTTGAAATAAATAAGTTTTATATGTAGTGATGAGAGAAGAAAAAATGGAGTGTGAAGGCGTCGCTACTATTATTTTATAAGTATAACGGAAAAAGAGGTGACGTCTATTACTTGTGGTAGCATTGACTTGAGCTTTAAAAGAAAAATGTTTCTTTTCCTGCGTTTTAACTGAAAGCAAAAAAGAAATTTACAATAAGCGAATTTTTAAAATAGTAAATTTTTTTTTTAGCAGATGAGCTGCTTTATTAAAATTGCGTGAAGAGACAGCGTCTTATAAGCAGGGTTATCCAGCCTTTTAAGAACAGCAATTTTTGTATAGAGAAGTATTATTATTACAGCATTAACTAAAAACGAAATGATAAATGTAATCAGAGTCCATGTTCAGAAGTACGTGACATGTAAAGAGCTCTATAAAACCCCGCCATAGCTATATTTTACAAAATAAGCAGCATACCTGTCATTTAATTTGTTGCACAAATACTGCATAGAAACATGTAACATGGACAAGCGAGCGCTTATATGACACTAGTGGAGCACGTCAAAAATTATTTTTAATGTTTTTTAATCAGTAAACTTTTTTTTTTAAAACATTAGCTCATCAAAAAATAGGTATTTGTGTCTGTCAAAGCGGTCTTAAATAGCGAGTAGCATTGCCTTTTGCATTGCAAAAGACACAATTTTTTATTTTTTATAATTTTGCCTGTGTGTGGTTGTCAGGCATGGTTTGCATCGGTTGACAAAAAAATTAAAGAAAAACATAACAGCAAGTTACCAGCAGCTTTTAATAGACACACATAAAAATATCTGCAGAGCAGCTAATCTCAGGTTTGGCATAGTGATAATATATACCAAATTTAATTTACCTGGATTTCGTTCGTATCACTTAAGAAGTGTGATATAATACAAAATTGTTAGAGACTACAATGTTTGTCTGGCTACTTATTATTGGCGCCATACAGAAGGCCAATTGTTAAAAGCCACGCTTTCACCATTTATCTTGCAAAACGATGTCCCTGCTTATATCACAAATCTGTATTGCTAAGTATTGCAATTATATTTTTTCTAGACTCTTACATAAAAATGGTAGTTTAAAAAAATTATTATACATATCTCAAATTGGAATAATCATTTTTCAAATCAATTATCTGGTCTAAAGACATGTGTAAACTATTAATTGTCCTAACAACTTTAAATTTATTTTAATAGCTGATAATAGATAAAAGCATTAGTAGCAGTAATTTGCCGCAAGTAAACCTGCAAACAAATTTACATCATGTTCAACAAGAAATCTAGGCTGATCCTTATTATTATAATTGTATGAAGTTTAAAGTCCACCCAAACCAATTCCTACTACATTTAGAACACTTTCAATTGCATTACATGTTGGAACACCTGTATTACTAAGTAACCATCTAAGAACAACTGCAGTATTTCTAAAAATGCCAAATGGTAAAGCACATAGAGCAAATACCAGCACTTTTTTAATAGTTACTGTTAACAAAATAATTGACGCACCAATTACTTATCCATAACAAAACAATGAACCAGCATAGTATAATCAAAAATAATTGGAATGATAGCAACTAACAATAAAACCCACAAAAACCAAACAAATCTGATGCTGCTTGCATTGCTTATGTTGTGCCAGCACTATATCACATTTGGTTTTTTAACAGAGATTGCACCAAATATTTAAACAGTATTCCCACCGAATCCCATGCAAAACACTACAAGTGTTTGTGCATAAAAGCAATGGGTCAAAAGCATATTTTCACAATTGTCTCATATTAGCAGAACGATGACCGTCCTCAGCTTAATTTTTTTTTTTTCATGCATTGTCTAATCAATTCTTTTTTCTCGTTTGGTAAAATGCCAGGAATATTCAGAATAGTCTGACAACAACAAAAACATGAGCGTTTCAAAGCCTATAGTTACCAATCCTTCAATAAAGAATATACAGCTCCCAACTTTAAAACCGACTACTTTCAATTTTCATTATAACTGAGTCCAGGGGTCCACCAATAATAGCACCAGCAGCAAAAAAAGCTGAATAAAACATTAAAATACGTGATGTTACCATATGTCGTGGATATTATAGTGTAATAAGCATGAGTGCTCCAGGAGACGCATTTGACTCTGCTGCACCAAGAAACAATCTGCAAGGTGTAAGATCTGCACCAAATTTACGCAGTGCCAGATCACTAGGCAACATAAAGAGCAAATAGATAGGTTAAATCATGCTGGCTACCACACTCAAGTTGCTGCTAGTCATTCCTGTATTCTCTTTCAATTTAGGCACTTTGGAAAAAAAAACCAAGATTGCTGTGGTCTATGCTGTTCAATATGCTATTCAGTGTAAGTACAAAAAGCAGTGTAGCATCAACTTTTTGGAACACCCACTGTGTCTTATTGTCGAGAGCATCATTTTTATCTCTTTTTGCGATAGACTAAACGCTAATCTTGCTTGTCAGTAGTATAAGCAGACAACTGTGATGATGGCATATTTCTACAGTGCATCTAAACAAAGCGCGTAAATGTCATGGATATCAGAAATGTATTAGTAAAAATTGAGCAGGATAAAAGTAATAAGAGCCAAAGCTGGCTTCTAAAATGCTAAACGCTGACTAGAGCTTAAAAAGTATTATTCCATACCACAGTACCATCATAGATTTAGTTCACCAACATAATTACAGATAGCATAGGTGCTTTTTAAATGATATGTTTTAACAATAAAATGTGGCACAATCGAACATTTGACTAGTGTCGGCTCACTAAAAGCCACACTGGACATGACAGAGGAAAATTTCATGTGCATAAAATAAAGGCGAAATTGAGTAAATAAAAAAGATAAAGCTGAACGATATTACAGCAAATATTATATGATATTGTGTAAAAAAAAAAAAACTGGCTGACTTAGGCCGAACCCTTGTTAGAAGATGTCCGCAGATCAGCAGCAGATGGCTGTGGTGTAACGGAAGTCTGCGGAGTGCATGCAGGGGTCGGCGGCACAGCACGATTGAGAGCAATATGCGAGCGAACCAAATCTCCAGAGGCTAAAGCAGCACACAGCGAAAGCTCACCCGCCATAACAGCAGCACAAGTAATGCGAGCAAGCCGCTGAGCGTGTGCGCCAGGGCATTCACGATTCGGACCGCGGCAACCAAGCATATCAAGGCAAGCAGCCTGGGGCGGCAACACAGTACCACCACCTACAGTCCCAACCTCAATACTGGGCATGGAGCACGAGATGCGCAGGTCCTGACCGTCGTTGGCAGGCTCCATCAACGTTATGCACGTAGAAGACTCGACGTTCTGGGCAGGGTCCTGGCCAGTGGCTAGAAACACAGCAGTCAGCGTATTGGCAGCATGTGCATTAAAGCCGCCCATGGCGCCAGCCATCGCAGAGCCAATCAGGTTCTTGCTGACATTGAGACGGCACAAATCTTCAACAGAAGATTTAAGAACCGAGCGCACGACAGCGCCGGGAATAATAGCTTCCGAAACGACAGATTTGCCACGACCGTCAATCCAGTTGATAGCAGCAGGTTTCTTATCTGTGCAATAATTGCCAGACACAGCCACTACGTCACAGTCTGCAAAACGTTCCTGAATAAGACGCAGCGCCTGCTCGCAGCCCTTTGAAATCATATTCATGCCCATAGCATCTCCCGTAAATGTCGTGAAACGCACAAACACCAGCCGTCCGGCAAGCGCAATCTTCAACGAACGCAGCTTGGCAAAGCGACTAGTGGCCTGGAACGCAGCGCGCACATCAGCCAAACCAGATCCGCTCTCCAGCCAGGCTTTCAGCGCCGCTGCACGCAAAACACTGGGCATCTGCAGACACGGTCCGCGCGTCATAGCATCACGCGTAAGAACAGTGCTGGCACCGCTTCCCAATGTGATGGCCTTGCAGCCACGCGACGTTGAGGCTACCAGCGCGCCCTCAGTCGTTGCCATAGGAATGTGTAGCAGCTCACCGTCAATGCGCATCGGTCCCGCCACTCCCACAGGTATAGGCACCACGCCAATAACGTTCTCGCAGCACTGCCCGTGCACATGGCTGTAGTCGTAGTGGTGGTATGGCAAGTGCGACGTCTCTAGCGTCCCCGACGCTGATGCCCGCGAGATCAGTGCCCGCCGCACGCGAATTGCACGCACGTGGTCGTGTAGGTGCTTTTCCAACGCGTACGCCGGAATTGTCCCAGCAGCCACCAGCTGCAGCACTTCGTCGTCGCTCAGAACTCCTGCGCCCTCCGTTGCAAATGCCGCACGACACTCCTCCAGCCCACGCATTCCGCGCCGCTCCTCTGCTGCTTGCGCCGCCACATACTCCATAAGCGCAGATGGCGACTTTTTTAGCACCATATCTGTGCTCGAGTCAATGCGCGGCACTAACGTAGACAGCGCAGATGTCGAGTGCAACGCAATCCCGTGCGTCGAACTCTCGCGCCCAGTTGCCGCCTGTAGCTTGTGTGCCAGAAGCTCTGCGCGAGCAGCTTCTAACGACGTCCCAGCCGCCGCCCGCACGTTTTGTGTCGACTCGGTTTGATCCGTCCCAACCTTATCTGACTTGGTCTCTGTAGGCTCTGCCCGTTTAGGGCTTCCGGCGGAGGACTGAATCGACGCAGCATCATCCGCAGACCCATCTTCGCTGGACGCCACTTGCCGCCTACCGCGCCGTAAGTTGCGCGATGCACTGCGTCGCAAAATACCGTCAAAAGCCGCCGGCAGCCCAGCCGCCGGTGCTTGACCGCTGCTAAAGAACCCAAGGTAAATGTTCACGCCCAGCGATGCAACCACAGTCAGCGCCAGCAGCCCAATCACTACGCTGCTGCCATCTAGCGTGCCAGCTGACGCAGCGCCCTGTGTTTTGCCAGGTTCGCTGGTAAACCAGCTGGCTACCGGACGTATGTGTACGCGCAACGGCCGCTTGTCGTCACCGGTAGCCATGTCAGAGATCATTCCCATCAGCGGCGCCGCAATACGGTCCAGCATCGGAAACCGCGTCGACTCTACCAGAGCGTCGCTGCGCGTGTTACTAAACAATGACTTGAGCGAGAACGCCCCCGACATATATCCGCTTGACTCAATGCATGAAATAAGGATAAACCCACCCAGCACCAGCGACTTGAGCTGACGAATTGTCTTGTTCTCGCTGCGAGCCTCGTCGTCGGACAGTGCCTTCAGTGCAATGCGCTTGTACAAGGCCGGCGACGCATCTTTCGCTACGACATCGTCATCCTCTCCATTTCCTAGCTTATGTTCGCCACGTACGCGAATCAGATCCAGCTTCAGCGTGAGGATTGCCGCGTAGAACGTAAACATAAACACGCCCTCAAACAACAAGATAAACGATGAAATCAGGCAGACCTCGTGTAACTGTGCCACTCCCGAGCAAACTCCAATAGCGAGAATGCTAATCTCAAACAGGTAATCTTTGATCAGCTGGCCGGCACACTTGTCCACGCCTCGTGCTATTTGTCCTTGGATCTGCGAGGGAGTTGTTGTTGTTCCTGCAGTTGTTTTTGATGCTTTTGTTCCGCCTCTGCGTCGGCCACCGCCCCCACGCCTTTGTTCTTGGTCGCTGTATGCTGCCAGCAAAACCGACCGCGTCAGTGTCAATGACTTGTCAAATCCAACGCAGATAATTAGGAATGGCAACGCCTCTGTCAGAAGCACTGCGTTAATTGGATATCCGAGCAAATGTACCGATGTAATTGCAAATACAAACGCGCAGAATCCCGAAAATATCACTGACAGCGCCAGCGTAATCTGTGACCCATACCGCCGCATCGTAACAAACGTGTTGATAAAAGTACTGGTAGTAATTGCGTAGCTCAGAAACACCAGCAAAACCTCTCCTACTGTTGCCTCGCGTAAAAGCCGATACACGCGGTCTGCTATCCGCAACAATACTGCACGCCGTCCTGCATGTCCATTGTGTTGTGTTGCACTCATCCGAGCTAGTCCAGCATCTGCTGTTTTGCGGGCAGCCGCAACCCACGCATCAGCACGCTGTCTCATCTCTGCGTCTGATGTGCGTAAAGCAAATGCCAGCACGGTGGCTGGTTCATCTTCTGTGCCACGAAGAAAAGCGAGCGATGGCGTAAACAGTTTGCTTGTGGACCGACCCTCAGCCAACAGCTTACCAATATCGTTACGAACCGGGCAAAATGCCATACAGGCATTGGTCTCCAAGTTCTTTACACATACTTTGTCAAAGGTCAACAAGCCTTCCGACTCTGTGGCAAATTCCTCAGTAGTAATTTGTTTAAAGAGCGAGTTTATCTCGTTGAGACTCTTGCGAAACGCCTGCTTCTGTTTGCGTGTACCAGTTGCTTGTCCATGGTGAATGGATATGGCAAACACATCGACACTGGACTCATCTTTTGAAGGACCGTGGCGTGATACACTGAACTTTGCTGAATCTGTCCTTGCATATTTAACTGTATGTGCTGGAAATAATGCATGCTTGCCTGCAAATAACTCGTCCTGTCGGATAGACTGCCACAAAAAGTAACACCCGCAGATTACTAAAATCGTACAGATTCCAATGGTCTCAATGGGCTTACGCGCCACATTACGTGTGACACGCGATACTACTCCTAGTTTCATTTTTCTTCTCTTTTTTCAAATGCTACGTTGCAGTTGTATGCTTTTGTGTGCAAGTGCTTCTTTAAGAGAGAGAAATAAACAAAAACAAAAGTGCTTGGAAGAATAAGAGACGAAAGAGATGAGTCGTTTGTTGCTTAAAAGAAAGAAAAATACTGAAAAAAGAAAAAAAAAAACCAGACCTCTTTTTGGATTATTTTTCTTGGGCTATTTGGATGGGCCTCCAAGCCTAGTTTTTTGAACCGCAGAACCACAAGCCCACTTAACGATTTTCTCTACCATGTCTTCCTCCTCCCCAAACTTCTGTCAATGACGCGGGTGGATGACCAATCAGAAGATTGCCAGTTCAAAACATTCTTGGAAACTGACGACATTTAGGCGCTACGTCAACTCCGCGCAATCTGTAACATAATCTTTGCTGCCATCTGCAAAAAAGTATTTTAAAATATGCGACATGTTGCGTGAGAAGAGATTCTATTGGAAGCATTTGTTATTCTCACACAAAACCTCACAAATAAAATGTCAGCTGCATGTCCAAATTTTCTTTTTAGCACGTCTGGGCAGACTTGGCATTATATTTGCTGTTTTAAACTTCCACCAGCACATGTTTCAAAAACTATCTCAACAGACTCAAAACTCTAAAGCAGAAAACTTCCCAACTAAAATTAAATGGAAAAAAGTCTTGCAGTTGTTTGCATACATCGCAACTAAAAACGGGATAATCCAAAAAAAAAAGCTACAGCTTTTCGAGATAAATGGTACGCTGTTGTCCAAAGTCTCCTAGTTGCATTCTTCCTTTAAATTCTCCCATCATTCGAGTACCAATAGAATGCTTAGAAGAGTCCGTACCTTTTACTTTTCTTGCTATCATTCTGTCCAATTGGTCGCGTTCAATTGTATCGGGTACATCTTTCAATGTAATCTTGTTGGTGCTGAGGTTGGCTATTATTACTGTAACATTGGGCATCGTGTCAATATATCCTTACACTCGCGTCCTTAAACGTCCAAGTTGCAGTGTAGATGTCAATTGTTGCGCAATTAAGCGGAATGGTCAGAGTTTAAACAATCTAGAAGTCAATTGTCAGGCGTTTAAACAGTATTATTGCTCTAGTAATACTTACTTATGCTTGTGTAACCTAGATTTTGAGTTGTGGGAGTCTAATCACTAAGATGTGGCAGTTTCGCGTTGGCGTATGATTATTCTGGCGGAAGTTGGTAAAGCGGGGGGTTGCCGCCTAAACAATTTGCCGGAGCGTATCTCGTATCAAAGCTTAACAAAATGAGGCTATTTTATTATAAGAGTGAGTCAGGACATCTTTCACATGTGAATCCTTGTCGTACAAAGAGGAGATGATTTTTAAGACTGGACTTGCGCAATACCGCACGTGCTTTTAGAAAGTTAAATGCGCCATGAGTAGATAAGCGGAGGTCTCTTAAGGAATCTTCGAAAAAAAGTACACTCTTGTTGCTCCGCTGTTCTTTATCTTCCGCTTATCCTATTCGCTAACAAGTTAATACTATAAGGAGATTTCTTTTTCCTTGTGATACTTTATTCGAGGACAAAAAATGCTCCGATAAGCATTCATGTGCCTGTCGCACCTTTTTTTTCAGTATATGCTGAGTGAAAATTGGCAATATAAAACGCTAGGAGCGCACCGACCTAGTCTCTGTTATATAAAATCCTTTGAAGAGCAATTTTTACAATTCTATTCACTCTCATCTTTGTTAAAACTCTTTAAATTCTACTTGTCAAAACACGAGAATGGTTAACCCTACCTCTACACAGATCATCGATGCTGAAGAGGCGCGCTTCCAGCAGCAGGTTAAACAAGTCAAGCAATGGTGGAGCAGCTCTCGTTTCAGTGGTATTACCCGTCCATATAGCGCAGAAAGCATTGTCTCCAAGCGTGGCTCCGTACAACCTTCATACATGTCGGATGTCCAAGCAAAAAAGGTGTTTGCCCTGTTTGAGGAGCACTTTTCCCGTCGCACACAGTCACATACTTTTGGCTGTCTCGACCCTATCCAGGTTGCGCAGATGGCCAAGTATTTAGAAACCGTTTATGTTTCGGGATGGCAGTCGTCCTCTACGGCCAGCTCAAGCAATGAGCCCGGCCCCGATCTTGCTGATTATCCGATGGATACGCTGCCCAATAAGGTCGACCAGCTTTTCAAGGCACAACTTTTCCACGACCGCAAACAAAACGAAGAGCGTCTCTCAGTGCCTATTGCCGAACGATCCAACCTTCCGCTTATCGACTTTTTGCGTCCAATCATTGCTGATGCCGACACGGGACATGGTGGAATTACAGCAAATATGAAGCTGGCCAAGATGTTTGTCGAGGCTGGTGCCGCTGGTATCCACATTGAGGATCAGGCTGCTGGTACCAAGAAATGTGGCCATATGGCCGGAAAAGTACTTGTGCCTGTCTCTGAGCATATTAATCGTCTGGTTGCAATACGCGCACAGTTTGATATCATGGGCACTGAGACGCTAGTTGTTGCTCGCACTGATGCTGAGGCTGCTACACTTTTGACAAGCAATATTGATCCCCGCGATCATCCATTTATTCTTGGCGCCACCAACCCATCGCAACCTCATTTAGCCGCTGTGATGACCACTGCACAGAGTCGCGGCGTCTCAGGTGCCGAGCTTGAGCTTATTGAGAAGGAATGGAACGACAAGGCAGGTGTTAAGACATTTGCTGAGGCGGTAGCTGATTGGGCCAAGCAGAAGGGCGCGTACTCTGATGCCCAGATTTCTGGCTTTGTGCAGAAGGCTGGCAGTTTGTCTAACGTTGAAGCCCGCGCGCTGTCAATTAAGACTTTTGGTGGTGAGGCTTCGGGAGTTCATTGGGATTGGGACGCGCCGCGTCCACGCGAGGGATACTACCGCTACCGTGGTGGCACTGCAGCTTGCATCATGCGTGCTGTGGCATATGCTCCATACAGCGATTTGCTATGGATGGAAACTGCAAAGCCTATTCTTAAGCAAGCGGAGGAGTTTTCCAAGGGCGTCCACGCTGTTTATCCTAACCAATGGTTGGCATACAATCTTTCACCTTCCTTCAACTGGGATGCAGCCGGTCTGACTGATGCTGACATGGAAGCTTACGTTCCCAGTCTTGGAAAACTTGGCTTTGTCTGGCAGTTTATCACTCTGGCTGGTTTCCACGCCACTGGTCTTTCCGTCGACATGTTTGCACGGAACTACGCCCACAGAGGCATGTATTCGTATGTTAATGATATCCAGCGCCAGGAACGTGCCAATGGCGTTGAGACACTTGCACATCAGAAGTGGTCGGGTGCAAAGTACATTGATAGCATGATGTCCATTGCCACCGGCGGTGTTTCGGCTACTGCTGCCATGGGTGCTGGCGTAACCGAGTCACAGTTCAAATAGTAATCTAGTCTTTTTAGGCATTTATTGGCTTATACTTCCATGGGGGTACTCTATATAATTATTTTCTCAGACATTCTGTGCGTTATTTTGTCGGTCTGTTTATTTAAATTCAATAAACGCACGGTTTAATGCGCAGCTTTTATCGAGAAAAATAAATGCTAAACATAACCGGATAATCAAACTAACGTCAAGTTAAACAATATATTCACAAGAATTGGCCTTTAATTATTCTAATAGTGTTACTAATGAGTTTTTAGCCGCGAGTTTTAGAATTCTGATTATTGTTAGTACGTCTAATCCTACTAGTAAATGTACAGCTACTTAAAAAATAGGCCCACATTGTTACGCAAATTACTCGGCTTTTTTTTTTTAAATCTTTAAAACCCACACTTTTTTGCTGTCATAAAGCCCCTTTCAAAGGAAAAATTTTCTTTATTTTTTTACTTTGGTTACCTTTGTTTGCATCTTTTAGCTTTTTATTCCTTTTGTAGCATTATGTGACTGTGGATTTGTTTCTTTTTAAAACTACCCTTTTAAAAGCTACATCTCATCCTTTTTACTTTGTATTATCTTCTTTGCTAAAATACCCCCCTTTTAAAACATGCAACTACAATGGACGCACATCTTACACTGCAGTTTTTATTGATGTACAGCCATTTTCGTAACATTTTTTCTCAAGCATCTCTTTTTTTTCTACATATAAAACAAACACTTTATTTTTGCACAACTTGTCTACTTACTTTTGTTTGTAACCACACACTACTATACTCAGAATAGTTTTACTTTCAATTGCATTTTATAGTTTAAACATTTAAAATGGATTCAGATGGTGTTTCATACTTGAG
The DNA here is from genome assembly GCA_027578695.1 of Coemansia sp. RSA 1365. NCBI lineage: Eukaryota > Fungi > Kickxellomycota > Kickxellomycetes > Kickxellales > Kickxellaceae > Coemansia > Coemansia sp. RSA 1365. The sequence goes on along the minus strand of JANBTM010000153.1, from coordinate 18,856 downwards.
TTATTCCTCGAGAAATGAGGTAGATGATGTGTCAAGTATAAGATCACATCGATATAATGATAAGAATAAAAAATCAGGATTTAAAAATAGAATAAAAAATCTTGTAAACAGATACCGTTCTTCTTCTCATAATACAGATGATATGTTAAGATTTGAAGCTCCCTCAGATGAAGAGAGAGATAATGCATCAATGGTTAGTGTTGTTTCAAAAAATAGGAGAAAATATATGGCAGGATATGTTGTTTCTTCAGATGATGAAGATAAATCAATAATAGAGAGTGTTTTTTCAGATTATAGAAGAGATAATGAGTCAATCGAAAGCTTTAATTTATCTGAAGGGCAGTTAGTTGATTTATCAAACCTTGCACCTCCATATATAGAACCAATTGATGCTGCAAGCCCTGTCTCTCATTCAATAACCCACAAAAGCAAATCAATAGCTAGAATTAAGTTTGCATACCAAAGCGGAAAGGAAACTACTCTTTCGTGTCCAGACACTTTTAGCAATCCGGATTCAATTGAAGATATTTTATATAAACACACGGAGCTTAATGATTGTTTAATAGTTTATAATAGGTGTTACATAGATAGAACCGGAGAGAATGCTAATCGTAGAGACAATGAAAAAGATTATGTATTTGAGTATTATGCCTATGAAAAACCTTTTAAAAAAGACAATGATCCAGAGTATTTCACTTTTGTCAGTGAATTGGAAGAGAATTTAAGTGAATATTATAAAAGCACTGTTTTAAAGCTTGTTAACATTATATTAAATGAATTGCCTGAACCGGAAATTAATTTATCAGAGAAAGAAAAAGATTTCTGGTACATTGATAGAATGTGGCGTAGTCAACTTGAACTTATAAGAAAAAGAATTAAAAAAATAGATAAAGAAATAGGCCGTTTTATGGAAGAAAATAATAAAGCATTTGATTACCCTGAACCGGCAAACAAGAACCACAAATAGCAGTATAAAGGGTATAGTAATTTACATTTGCAGTTTTTCAGTTAATTATTATATTTTCTATCAAGCTATTGGCAATTATACTTTAATTGTTCAATTTTTATTTATTTTCTATAATCTAACTTTATTAAGCACTACCTCAACTAAATGTTTTTGGGTTTATACTTTAGCAGATCACTAGTCTAACCTTTTACATCAGTATCCAAAGTTTTTTAATGCTGCTTTAACATTTCAATAAACACAATTTCTAAATCATACATATTTCTGTTAGTTTTTTGAAAATTCAATAGCATGAAAGTTTACCATGGTGTTATTTTATAAAATTCTCTTCACTTTGTAACTGTTCAAAAAATAAAATCTGACAGGCTTGTTAATATTGCTCCCAAAAGTTCAAGGACGCAAATAACGGTCAGGCAGCAAGTAAAGATGCGTTTAAAGTTACGTCACCTCAGAATATACTGGCGGCCTGGAGATTGCCACTGCGCCGTAAAAACAATCCCGGGTCGAAAGAATATGCAATTGTGGCTTCCTACTGTAATAACCTCAAAGCCTTAGCAAGCTGCCTAAAACAGTTATATAATTAGGTTGCCACCGCTAAGAAGAGAAAATCTTTTGTTGGAGTTATTTAGTAGTTTTATTATTTATATTGTTAATATACTGCCATAAATACAATATAGAAAGTGTTTTCAGCATATTGTAAAAAAAAGGTTAACTCTTGGTAATGTTAAATAGTAATTGAAGACAAACCATTTCTCTTAATAATAATTTGTTTTGAGCGATAGGCAGCAACATTGCTGATGCAAAATAGAGCATTAATACTCTCGTCAACACCAGATTAAGCTATACATCTTTTAGGGGTGTCTATAGAGTGTGGCCAATAAACCTAGTGTTGCAGATGACGTGTGTATTTATTTTAGAAGCAACTTCTGTCTCATCACATTTTCAAATAATGCTGATATCCTATTATCCAAACTTTTATACACGATTTTTTTTTTTTTTGAAATAATGGATTGATGTTTATCACATATAATAAAATTTCAACTGATGGTAGACAGAACCTGCAAGATAGTTATCGCTTAAAAGAACTTTTAATGACAATTAACGGAATTGACAGGGTTAAATCATATAAATAAAGGAAAAGTCCCGATGAAACATGTATAAAAAATATATACTTTATTACTTTCAGAACACGTACGCATTTCAGAGTTTTTGTCTTGTTTGTCGCTATTATATAGTCAGTATAGCGTACTTTTATTGATAACCTTTTTTTGAGTATGATAGAGAATGTTTGGTGGCCACATACATATCGGTGCACAAGATGTAGAGCACTTTTCTACAATGCAGATGATTTGAAGGCACATATGAAAAGTTACCACAAGGTTCGCAAGTGAACTTAACATTCAATAAACTAACTGCAGTTGTTGAAAATTTAGCAATCATTAATAGCAAAACTTTTAAATGTTATTTAATATAGGTGCAATTTTTTTCTTCTAAAAAGTAAACTACAATACTATCACAATATTAGCCTCCATGAAGTGTAGATATAAAAAGAATATGATCCTTATTTCCCAACACATAATCATACTTGTCAACATTATCTTCAACAATCTCCCAGTCTTCCTCGTTAATAATTACTAGAATTCCTGGACGCACTTTGTCACCAGTGCAGAATAGCTCAGGCTTGTCCTTAACATAAAAGTCACGCAGATGGATGATGAGATCCTGGATAGTGGCAGGATGCTTGTTAATTATCTTTGGAAATTTGATATGCGATTGCTTGGCACCCTTGATGTTCTTCAGCATTTCCTGCTTTATAAGTGCCTCAAGACCGCCGCTAAACTCGACAATAAGTTCCTGACTACCAGCTGAAAAGTCCAGCTTTGGTAGTAATGGATTTGCGCTATTAGTTGTGTTTTTGGTGTTAGTAGAGCTTTCCATATTGTTGTTAGAAAGGGTGGTTGGAGCAACGCTATTAAGCGTATTTTCAGTTTTAGTTAAGCTGGCCATATTGTTGCTAGAAAAAAAAAGTAGTTGGAGACAGATGTGGCCGAATAGCATCAAAATGGCATGTGTCATCAAACATACCATTCTTTTGCCACCAGCTAGAAAGTTATGGCTGTTAGCGGCAAAATTCAAATGACAACTCCACCACGCTTGCTTCTTACTGTAAAACAGCAAACACAAAAAGAGAAAAATGAGCATCGAATGTAAATTGGGCATGTCTTTTCTGACGAAATGGGTGCTGCACACAACCAATAAGCAGCAACAAGAACAAAAAGAAAAATTATTCCAATTTCTACTCCTGCTCGCCCGAAATGAGAGCATCGCGCTTAGCAGCAATGCGCTGGGCACGACGTTCACGAGCAGCCTTGTTGCGAAGACGGTGAGCCTCAGCCTGGTCCTTAAGGGCCTGGAGACGAGCGTTCTCAGCCTTAGCCTTGTGAATATACTCCATAAGGACACGCTTGTTCTTGAACACGTTACCCTTGGACTTCACATATAGCTCATGGTACATGTGGCGATCGATCTTGCCCTGCTCACGGTACTTGCAAAGCAGTCTGCGAAGCACACGCATGCGACGCATCCACAAAACTGAGGTAGGCATACGAGCGTCAGAAGTACCCTTGCGCTTACCCTGACCGGTATGACGACCAAGACGCTTGGCTGCCGCATGCTGACGAGTGCGGAAGCGAGAGTGCGAGGCCTGAGGCTTCTTTAGAACAAGTCCAGTCTTGATGAGCTTGCGCACATCTTGGCCTAAATACAAGATAAACCATTAAAATATTTGTTTTAGACAATATGAATCAGTCACAACAACAGCAAATGACACAAACATACGCTACACTGTATGTGAATATTCTCCATTATCATAGATCATTTATACAGTCAAAACCCATTTTTAAAAGGTGACAATGATACTTACGAGAGTTGGCCTGAGAGATTTCGGACACCTCATTCGGGTCGATCCAGACCTTGCGCTGACCGCACTTGAGAATGGATGAGGCGAGACGCTTCTGAGTAACGAGGTTTGCCCTAGAAAAACACAATTCAAATCATTCCAAAATAAAAGCTTTATCAGTAAGATTAATATGATAATGGTGTAGATGTATATACACGTTGAACAGTAGAGTTAAAAACTTGCTTGACACAAGTGTTTTCTCTCTATTTTGCACTTGGGCCGCAGCATATAGAATGTTACCGCAGCAGCAATTGGTGTTTTTTTTTTGTCAGCACAGAAAAACGCAGCTGATACAGAAAACAGAAACATTAACACACAAGGTGACATGCCATGTCAACCGATGTCGCTGTGTCTATACGCAAAAACAAGCTGCTTGAACGAATTTCGTTAGAACCCAACCAATCCAAGCCCGACATGGCAAAAGTGAGCTGGATAACGTTGCCCCACTTTGCAGCTATCGTCGTTGCTGCCACTACTGTAGCTATCGATCGAACGAGCTGTTGCCTGTCAAAGAAGCTGAATTTATGAGCCTTGTATACACTCGTCCACCAGTCTTCCAAAAAAAAAAAGACAAATCACGGCAAATGCTCGGGAGCCATGATTACAAGCAACCGTTAGTGCTTAAAAAAAACAAAAGGCGTACTGCTTACATTTCAGCTAATCGCGTCTGTGGAAGAAACTACAATCCTGTATAGGCTATTTTAAAGAGTGGGAGGAAAAGAGAAGGTTGCTCCTTGGTTCCTGCGTGAAGGCAGTTCACGCAAATACCCACCGGCCCTGCTGTTAAACGCTCTTTGCTTGCGCATGGTGAAAATTTTATTCGCCAGCAAGCCTCAAGGCAAAAAAGTAGATCTGCGTACCTGTTAATCTGACAGATTTGTTAATTCCACGTGATAGTGGGGCAAGCGAATTGGCTCAATGGGCAGGGGGTATTACAGTGGACCAAAGCAGATGTTGGTTTCACCCTACAGCCTGCTCACGTGAACTGCAAGTAAATTTAATGGTAGTTGATAGGCGGTGACTTTAGCCATGAAATGATGCGTGGGGGTTTTCTGTGGATTTCACATCCTCTTGCAAGGATTCTCAGCCGAAACCAGTTCTTGACAACACTGGCTAGTTGGATTTCAGGGTCACTTCTCATTTGCAGTATATTGTGCTGGATATGGCAAGAATGGTGCAAGAAGGGAAATTTATAGACTGTAAAAAAAGATAAACAAGAAATGAAAGTAACTAGTGAAGTTTGTAGATATCCTCAATTTGTTTGAGGCCAGCAACAGAGATATCGAGATCCTTGAGAAGGCCAGATTGGAGCTGCAGCATCCAGCCATGAATGTAAAGCTCGCGGCCTTCCTTCCAGGCCTCATGGACAACTGGCAGCTTGGAAACCGTGTTGACGCCCTGGATGACATTGAGCTCGCCAAGTTTGTCCACACGCTCGTTATCAGGTAGAGCATCAAGTTCAGCCTGATTCGCAGTATACAGGTCCTTGATAGGACGCAACCAGTGGTCTAGTATTCCCACAGAGCCATTGGAAATGGCAGCCTTAACACCACCACATCCAGTATGACCAGCAACAATGATATGTTCAACCTTCAGGTGCTTGACGGCAAACTCAATAACGCTGAGTGCGCTGAGATCTTCGCTTGGAATGCGATTGGCAATGTTACGGTGGATAAAGACATCACCCGGATTAGTTTTGGTAAGCACATCCACGGCCATGCGAGAGTCTGAGCAACCAATCCATAGAAGCTTGGGTGACTGGCCCTTGGATAGGTTAGCAAAGTAGCTCGGGTTCTTCTGTTGTATATCGGCAGCCCATTCCTTGTTATTGTTGATGATTTCCTTGATGGTGGAATTAGCATCCTGAACCTGAGAAGCCATTATTCGTCTAGAGGGTGTAAGTATTGAACCAAAACGTAATCTGTTAGCAAGTGTGTTTGTGGGCCGGAGCATACGACAATAATAATAGATCTGGTGAGAAAGAGAAAAGATTGAATAAAAATATGGGCGCAACTGCAGTCTTTTATATCCTTCAAGCAGTATGTGAATGAGAAGAGAAGAATAATCAAAAGAAAGGACGGGTTTGATGTTGTTTGACTGACAAGAACTGGAAAAAGGACAGAATAATTTTGCTGAAACTTCTGCCTGATGCAATGCACGGGTTGGTCGTGAGATGCTTCATCTATTGGTGGCTTTTTCGTCATTACACTCTCCCCCCACACACGATAGAATTTCGATACTCCAATTTTTATAGAAAAAAGCCGCAGATCGGCGAAAGTGAAAAAGCATAGGATATGTTTGCGTCGGCTAATGAGCTCGTGCAGCTAGAAACCTAGACATCTCACAGATACACCCTAATAAGAAACCATTTTCTTCGGTGCAGCTTGGAAACACACAGCAATATCTATTGTTTCTGTGTGAAATGCTGAGAAATTATACGCAATTTTCGCGCATCTCTTACTTTGTTCGCCATGCGTGCATATTCTGGAATGAAAACATAATATGCACGCAAGCAAATTAGACCGCAAAACGCGGCAAAATTTATTGGTTGTCGATCCTAGTATCCACATGAACGATACAAGTTGCTTGAAATAGACAAGAAACCAAGCATGACACTTGCTAACACCGACTGTCGTTATTTCGCAGATCAAATCCACTTACTTATTATAGTCAAATTGTTTGGACGGAAGGCAATAAGCCTCAACATCAAATGTTGCAGACATTAGTGCAATGCTGAAAGCAAGATAGACGAAATGCTTCATTTTGGTTTACAACCTATCGCACAAAAGTATAATATTAATACAGTAATAAAAAATTAAGGAATCCAGGATTCTGGTATAAAGTCTGTGGTGTTGTATTTATACTCGCACAGACCGCCAGAGTCATTAAACATTTGGACTATAGGAATGCAGTGATTTTGAGCAAAATGTTCTAGAAACAAATAAAATAGACAGCAGCACTTCTCCGAGTAAATTTTATAAAAGATTCCTACATTCTACGCACGGGACTAGAAACTCTCTCTCCACAGTATTGGCCAAAAATGCATAATAGAAGTTTCTGTACTCCGTCAATGCACAATATAGATTCCATTTTTACCTGTAACACATGATAAGAGCTATGAAGCAAAAATGTTTGGAGGATAAATGTTTGGAACTCTTTCCAAAGCACAAACTCGTGACATACAGGAATAGAGAAAAAAAGACACAGATGTATTGCAACAATAGTCTATGCACTTTGTGCTTCCGATCGGAACGGAAGCAAGGCCATGTTGTATATAAGCAAATGTATTCTCTATTGCCTAACAGTTATAAAAAACAAAGAGCACATACACAGCGGGGTCTGCACGAATTGTGCTCTATTCCACCTAAAACATACTGCCTCCTTCCCTGCATGGAAGTATTCGTGTATGTTGTCCAATAGTTGGTTCATGCCATTCTACTTGTTCTTCGTCATACGATATGAGAATGTCTTGCGAGTGTGTGAAAACTCACCCAACTTGCGTCCCACCATATTCTCCGTTACTCGTACTGGTAAATAAAACTTGCCATTATGAACCATAAAACGTGCTCCAACCATGTGTGGCATAATCGTACATGAGCGCATTTTGGTTTTTATCGCTTTGCCTTCTTTAATGCTCTCTGCCAATCCTGGAAAGTGCACAAAAAACGGACCCTTCCACACCGACCGCGCAAGCGCAACCGTTGTGCCGTGCATTCTTTACAACTTATTTATTAAAGGTGGTGCCTAGTAGCAAATCGAGGAATGAGAGACAAGGAGAATCTCAAAAATACGTTTGGATCGTTTTACACAACCATCAATGATAGTGAAGCAGTCAAAGACTGAAGTTGATCAGTTGATTGTGATCTACGCAGGCTCTTAGTGTATGTTGATTTTGATTATTTTTTTTTTGTTGGTCGCGTTAGCTTATCCATCAGCTCCCAAGGAAAACTGTGCTGTGACCACAAATCCGTTAGCAGTTTCCCTCTCTTCAAAATATCCCTCCATTCTGGCGTGTGGAATCTATATATATAAAGATGGTAACGTGTCTATACTACCCAGGTCGCGCTGGTCAGCGAGCATCCATCGCGTAGGAGCTCCATATACGATAGATACGCGATGGATGCAGTGAGGTTTTTGTCTGTCGAAATACCCTCGGATTAGTAGGCAGGCGTGAACAGTACACGCTTGTGCGCTTAGAATAAACATTTCCATAGCTACGCTGAATTTGAATAGTTTTGGTGCATTCTATCGATTCGGGGGTTTGCAACTGTAAAATGCAGCAATGCAGAATTCAAAGTTGTTTTCAGTGGAATTTGCGAGCGGAGCTACAGCAGATTGAATTCTCTAGACGAAATGTGCAGAACTACTGGAGATTGCACGCACAATTAAAAGTTCTGGTCTGCATTGAAAGCTTGGCGGTTTCTTATACTGAATCTATTCGGGGTTTTTATATTTATGCATCTGTAGTCGCTCGTTGTAACCCAGAAGGACCAGTTCCAGGCTATGCGCCGTGTGCTGAACACTAACGTTCACGGTAACGTTAAGGCAATGTACGCCCTGACCGCCATTAAGGGTGTTGGTCGCCGCTACTCCAACCTTGTTCTTAAGAAGGCCGACGTTGACATGACTAAGCGCGCTGGTGAGCTGAGCGAGGACGAGCTTGAGCGCATTGTTGATATTATTCAGAACCCTCTGCAGTATAAGATTCCCAAGTGGTATCTTAACAGGCAGAAGGACCGTACTACTGGCAAGTACTCGCAGCTGGTGGCCAATGCCGTGGACAATGCTCTGCGTGAGGATCTTGAGCGCATGAAGAAGATCCGCCTTCACCGTGGTCTCCGTCACTTCTGGGGCATCCGTGTCCGTGGTCAACACACTAAGACTACTGGCCGTGGCGGTCGGACCGTTGGTGTCACCAAGAAGAAGTAGATGTAAGTCTGGCCCTTTCCTTTTCTAATATAAGGAGACAAAATCACTCCATAACGTGTACTATGATTATGATGATTGTTTTATTTTACTTACCTACATTGTCCGAGCATATTGAAGTGCTATGCGGATTTACTACTAACTGAACTTTTAACACTTCATCAAGAGAGTTGCTCGCCTTGTTCTTCACATTACACTAATTGATTTTATCTTGTATTGTGTCATGGTACCCTGTTTTGTGCTATGTAGGCTGTATTGCATTCTTTTTCCTTTTGTTGCACGCAGAACTTGGAGGGGCGAGCGGAGGTGGTGGTGGTTGGTATGCTTTACATTTTGCTTTTCTTTCGACCGCTCTTATCATAGCACTCGTTCTTTTCTCTCTTTGTTTTGTTTTAAATGCAGGCTTTAACACGATTTTCTAGGCTCTGAAAAGTCATTATTTTTGCGCAGTTTGAGAAGTATATACCAAGTGTCTTAATCTATAGCAACATTACAAAACGTGCGCCTGAGCTGGGGATAAATATCAATAGCACCTGCTGCAGATGCATGGTGAGCAGGGTTTGTGACTGGCTTGGATTCAAATGTTCTCTTATTTGTTCAGTAAAGAGGGCCATGTGGTAAGTGACCAATTTCCTTGATATTCCGTCCTTACTTGGAAAAAAAAAGCCCAGTGCTTCAAAATACGTGCTACTATTCCAAATAAAGCTATATGCTAGGCAATGTTGCTTGAGACCCATTCAAGGTCTCATACAAACCAACTAGATGAGTGCAACATTATTATGTTTTGTTAAATATAGCACATGTGCTTGTTTTACCTAGCATTGTTCATGGGTTGGAAAATGGCAAACCAAGTGCATAAACAAATTACATAAGAATTTATATAGTTCTTGTTTATAATTAAACAGAAGAAAAAAGTATTGAGAAAAAAACTAGTAGGTGTTTCCAGTCCGTAGACATGCTAACGCTTAGCTTATATGCATTCTGGATTTTAGCTAAGAAAACATGTGCAATAGCTTACAGCAGGCATTCTTTTTGGTCTTTCTAACCTCTAATTTACTTTAAAATTAGTTTTGCACAGAAATTATAAAGAAGAATAGGCTGTAAAATTGGCAATATACTCGAATCCAAGTGAAAAGACTAAGAAAACATTTAAAAAACATAAACATACAAAGTGTTTATATTAAATACCTTTACCACTATGACATCATAAGTTGTTTCTGTACCAAATCCTCCTCACAGAAAATTTTAGTATTATTGCAATTTCTTTTCCACACTTTTATTTGCAAATTTGTTGTGCAACTTTTTTTCTAGCAATTTAATCACATCTTTCAATAATGAACTTATGCAATTTCTTCTTCTTCAACGCTTAAAACCATGCAATAGCCAGGCTGATTAGAATATTTAATCATTCTGCTTGTCAATTTATCCACTCCATCAATTTTATCATATACAATAGAACCAGTATTACTTTGAAGAAAATATAGAAACATTACTTCATCTTCTACATGATTCTTAATAGAATCATATTCAAGTGCAGCTATTGATATTGAACTTACTTCTGTATAAAGTTTTAGAGGCAAACAATGCTGAAGTTGTTCCTTATTAAGTTTAATCGAGTCTTTAAAAACCATTAAGGGTCGGGGGTTTGTACTTTGACAACGGCGCACATATAGTAGAAGAAATTGTTTATCAGTTTCTGGTTCATTAGCTTCCAAAGATTTTGCAGAACGTATTGTTGTATCTGATGGTTCTAAAAAACCACGAGCTAATGTAACCATTTTGGTAGTTTTTTCAGTGTATACACAAATATTTAAAATAGTAATAAAGTTTTAGTTTGTGTAAAAAAAAAAAGAAGAAAATAGCAGCTAAATTTATATGCGGATTTGCCACTTTATTGCTCCCGATTTTTTAAAGAAAAAATAAAAAATTTCAAGTGACTTGTTCGCTTTTATCTTTTGGTTTGTTTTCAAAGAATAATGTAGCTTTATAGTGGTTGTTTAAAAGAAACCAGGTTTTCTTTTTAAATTTTTTTTTTTTTTTCAAGTGTTTTAGGGAAGTAGTCCCGACCTTACGAATTGTGACAATAAACTTTATTGTGTGAATTTAGATAAGAACTTAAGAGACAAGGTTTCCCTTTGTTTAGGTGCCTCAGTCTCGGGTTATAAAGAAAACAATTTAAACTTGATCTCCGTAGTGCGTCTCGTTTCTCGGATCACCCTGACCCATGTGTTGATCAGGCGTGCCCGCGACACAAGCAATTACAAATTTTTTTTATAAATGGCTATATGACATAGTTTTTTTTTTTTTTTTTTTTTTTTTTTTTGTTAAAAAGTGACTGTATCTTTTGTATTGTTTGGCTGCAGTTGAAAATTTTATGTGAAGATAATCTAAAACTCACAATTACTTTTTGCATTATCTTAAACAATTTTAGTTTTATATGTAACAATTGCTAGTTTGTAAAAATAATACGGTTGGTAAAATTAAAGTTGTAAGTTGTATAGCAGCATGTAAAGAATATGGTTTATTTTCATTTTTTGCACACGGCCGCACTAAATTTTTTATTTTAATTGTAATTGCTTTTTCAAGTTAAACAATATTATACTTGTTTTTGACACTACTAAAATAGTATAGTAGAAATTTACATTTACGGTGTTTATTGTAGTGTTGCGTGTATAGAGTTGATTAGTATACTTTTAAAGGTTTTTAAACAAGATAACTAGCAGCGAAACAGCAAATAGAAACTTAGAAATGTGTATAATCAATGATACTTTGCGTTTTTAAATTGGTGAAAAACAACTATGGTAAAAAAGTAAAATAGATTTGAGATGCTTATTAATGAATAGTAGTTACAATAGACGCTCTAGTAAATTTTATAAAGCTTAATTTTTAAAGAATTACGTTTTTACCTATAAACTCGTGATAGTTGACAAGCAAAACCATAAAGCTCATTTTATTATTAATCTTTCAGCAGGAAAAAAAATAAAATTTTTGTAAATGCGTATCAGCTACTTCCAAAACTTGCGAAAATTGGATTATATGTTTTAATATTTTAATCAATATCACTACATTATTATGACGACGTTTTTCGACAAGTTAAAGACAGATATAGACAACTATGTGAAAGTTAACAATGCAGAAGAAGAAGTGTGCGAACTTTACAGCGTGTATTATTCGATTAACAGTAACGACAGATTGAATCTTGTATATCAGAACAAAACAGAGATGGAAGTTGATATAATTAACGGGAAAATCCCATTTACATTAAGAATAGAACAAAATCCAAATATTAATGGAGAACTAGGACAAACAGGCGCAGTATTATGGAACAGTAGCATAGTGATGAGTAATTTTCTTGCTCAACGTTCAGAAAACTACTGGAATTTAACAGACACCAATATAATAGAATTAGGAGCAGGATGTGGATTAGTTGGAATTGCAATGCACAATTTAGGAGCAAAACGCGTGGTTTTAACTGACCAACCTAGAATGATGAAGCTTCTTAGAAAAAACACCGCGTGTAATAGAGTCATCACCAAACCACTACCCCGGTGCAAGAAAAAGTCACTAGATAAAATTAATAATGTTGACAATGTCTTGCTTACAGCAGAATATATGTGGGGTAATCTACCAGAAGACCCAAGGATTCTAGAAGAACCAGTTGATATTGTAGTTGTTAGTGATTGCGTGTATCATGAAAATGTAGCAATGTTGCTTTCTTCAACACTAGTAGATATATGTGAAAGTAGAAATGATGGTGTACCTGTGGTGGCATTGGTTGGACAAGAATTGCGTTCTGATTTAGTGCACCAGAAGTTTGTAGAAGAGTTGCTAGATAAAAACTTTAATCTTTACCGTATTCCGGTGGATCCTGAGGTTGATCGCTGCCATGCTTTATATTTAATGTGGCTGAAAGATACAGATATCAACAATAATAGAGAATAATTATCGGTTAATCGGTTAGTATAGAGAATAGAACAACTATAGTTAGCAGATTTTTTCAGAACTTTTTGGTATTGTTGGATAGAATTGTCATATTTCGATATTTTACATGAAAGTTAGAAAAAAGACGCAGAGACTACGAGTTTTCTCTTGTTTCAGAATTGCGGTAATAAAACGGCTCACAAGCAAGGTAGACTGAGAAATACAGGTTATCTGTTTATAGTGAGTTAATAAATTTGAATTTAGATCGGTGGATTACGTTAGACTTTTTTTTCTTATCGATGAATGGGGACGCCAATGGTATTTGAGGGGAAATGATGGAGGACAGATAACGAAAATCGGAGCACAATGGCTTTTATCCTGCATGCACGAGGAAAGGCAAGCTGCGGATTACCAGTAAAAAGAAAATGGAGTATTGCATATTGCAGTAAAGCGGGCTAGCATTGTTAGCATTTAAAAAGGCTGTGAAAGAAACCAAACCCATCGCAATGGGTAAAAAGAACGGTGCAAAAAAGTGCGCCTCCCCCTCCTCCGCACGACAGCAGCATTCATAGGCGGGCTTTTTCTCTTTTTCGGATGTTTTTTGTTGCGACTGGATCCTTTTCGGCAAAATAAAAAGAAAACTGGTAGAGTGGACACTTTATAATCCTTTTTAAAAAAATAATCGCTATTAAAAAACTTTTTTTCTATTTACCAACGCTTCTCTGCTTGTTACATTTTCAGAAAAAAAACGATATTTAGTCAAATTATACTCTTCAAGATCTAAAGCTAAAAAGTATTAACAAAACAGCAGCAATTTTGATATTAGACGGTCTTTATTTCCAAGATAACTACGAAAACAAACAGCCTATTTTTGCGATTAAAAGAAGTTAACAGGAATACAGAGAGAACGAGTAGAATAAAAGTAGCGGGTACAGTGGATTACAGAAATGAAGCTTTTGCCACGTGAGCTCGACAAGCTAATACTGAACCAAGCAGGGGTTTTGGCACAGCGAAGACTATCGCGGGGAGTGCGATTGAATTCCACAGAGACAACAGCGCTGATAGCAACAGTACTTTTGGAGCTGATACGCGATGGACAGCACTCGGTTAGTGAACTGCAATCAATTGGACAGCATATTCTCGGTTTCCGACATGTGCAGGCTGGGGTGCCACAAGTAGTACACGAAGTGCAGGTGGAGGGAAGCTTTAAAGACGGAACGTTTCTTGTGACTGTGCATAATCCGGTGTGCACGGTGGACGGCGATCTGCGATTGGCGCTGTATGGGAGCGGAATGCAAGTGGGACAGGGTCCTGATCGCGTAGGTGACATTGTCAATTTGTCTGACGACACTCTGGATAAAGCCGTTCAGAAGCGCGAAGCTGTGCGAGTGGCAGCGCTAGCAGAAATCAACAACAATTTGTTTCCGTGGTCGGCAGAAGTGGCCGGAGAGTTTGAGCCCGAAAACGATCTTGCGTGCATTGGCCACATTGATGCGGCACCCGGATCAATTGAGATTAACCAGGGTCGACAGCGATATGCACTGCGAGTAACAAACCACGGCGACCGACCAGTACAAATCGGGTCGCATTATCACTTTGCCGAGACCAACCCTGCGTTAGAAATGGACCGCAGCATTGCGTATGGCCGGCGATTGGATATTCCAGCTGGTACTGCTGTGCGATTTGAGCCTGGAGACTCGCGTGTGGTGACGCTGGTAGACATTGCCGGTAATCGTGTGATACACGGCGGTAACAACTTTACAACAGGAAAAGTCGACCGCACATTACTCAACACATTGCTTGCTCATATGAAGGCGCGTGGCGTACGGCACGCAATTCAACCGTTAGAAATTACTCAGCGCGTACCAAGACCGCGCATCATTGACCGCGCAACATACGCAATGACATATGGCCCCACCACTGGTGACCGCGTGCGACTGGGTGACACATGCTTGTGGGCGGAGGTCGAGTGGGATGCTACTGTGTATGGCGACGAATGCAAGTTTGGTGGTGGCAAGACACTTCGCGATGGCATGGGACAGACCACACCGCTTGGACGGCGACAGTGTCTTGATTTAGTAATCACTAATGCGCTGATTATTGACTACACAGGCGTATATAAAGCTGATATTGGCATCAAGGACGGACGGATTGTCGGAATCGGCAAAGCTGGCAACCCTGATGTGATGGATGGCGTGACACCGGGAATGTATGTGGGAGCTTCAACAGAGGCCATGGCAGGAGAGGGCCGCATTGTTACAGCGGGGGCATTGGACGCGCATGTGCACTTTATCTGCCCACAGCTGGTTGACGAGGCGCTGGCATCGGGAGTAACAACGCTGATTGGTGGTGGTACAGGGCCAAACACTGGCACTAATGCTACTACCTGCACACCCGGCGCGTACCACATCCGGACAATGTTGCAGGCTACTGACTCGCTGCCGATGAATTTGGGATTCACTGGCAAGGGTAACTGCTCAGAACAAGAGCCGCTGCGTGAGCAGATCAGAGCAGGAGCCATTGGTCTGAAAATACACGAGGACTGGGGCGCCACTCCCGCTACAATAGATGCATGTCTGTCTGTGTGCGATGAAATGGACGTACAAACAACTATTCACACTGACACGCTCAATGAATCTGGCTTTGTTGAGCACACAATTGCTGCTATTGCTGGTCGCACTATCCATGCATACCATACTGAAGGTGCTGGTGGTGGTCATGCCCCTGATATTCTGGCTGTCTGCGGCCATTCCTCTGTTATTCCCTCCTCTACTAATCCCACGCGACCATACACGCACAACACCTGCGACGAGCATCTGGATATGTTGTGCGTGTGCCATCATCTAGACAAACGTTTGGCTGAAGATGTGGCATTTGCTGAAAGCCGTATACGAGGTGAAACCATTGCTGCTGAGGATTGCATGCATGATCTGGGCGCTATCTCTGTCATGTCTTCTGACTCACAGGCTATGGGTCGTATTGGTGAAGTTATCTCGCGTTCCTGGCGTACTGCTGACAAAATGAAACGCCAACGTGGTCACTTGCCTGTTCCTGCCGCTAGTGAAGAACTTGGAGTTCCGCATGCCTCTGTTTATGATCGTGCTGATAACTTTCGCATCCGTAGATACATTGCAAAGTATACTATTAACCCTGCTATTGCGCATGGTGTTTCGCATATTATTGGTTCTGTGGAAGTTGGAAAACTTGCTGATCTTGTTCTTTGGTCGCCACAAGATTTTGGTGTACGTCCTGCTGTCGTTATAAAAGGTGGAATGCCTGCTTATGCCCAAATTGGTGATGCCAATGCTTCTATTCCCACTGTTCAGCCTATATACTCTCGTCCAATGTTTGGAACACTACCGGGTGCTATCCGCAATAACTCATTGGCTTTTGTGTCTCAGGCGAGTCTTGATGAAGATTATGGCGTAATTGCTCGCTCTTATAAGCTATCTAAACGTCTGGAGGCAGTGCGGAAATGTCGTAATATTGGCAAAAAAGATCTTAAACTCAATTGCGCTTTGCCAAAAGTCACTGTTGATCCGGAAACCTACGAGGTTAAACTAAATGGTGACCCTTGTACTTGCGACCCTGCAACTGAACTGCCACTGACACAAAAGTATATGCTTTTCTAACTTTTTGTTATTCTGTTACATAATGTCGAAAAACCCCTTTGCAGAAACTACGTTAGGGAGTGTTTTGAAAAATATTAATGAAAACCCATATAAAACAAGCTGTGTTCTCATTTTAATCAGGCATAGTAGTACTTGTTATTTAATTCTTGCCACGTAACATACGTTAATGGGTTGTTTCAAGGCTCCCGTGTTCATGAAGTGGAGGCTCTTAATTGATGAGTTGCGCTTGTGCAAAAAATAATGTTCGCGCACTGCACTTTCTACCCGCGACCAGAGCATCCCATGTAATGGTCGCACATTTCATAACGACAGTCGTATAGTCGGTGGCATAGTGGACAAGGAAAATACGTCGGTGCCTCACTTAGGTCTATCATACTCTGCGTCATATGTCTGCAGTGTATACAATTACAATTTGCACCCATTGTCGAATAACAAAACTACTAAGGTTGTTGGAACAAATAGCCATATATTATAAAAAAAATTTGTGGAAATAATGTCATAAAGAGGGTGCTTAAATAAATGTTTAAATATGAGAGGCGTTATTTTTTTTTTTTTTTTTTTTTTTTTGAAACATTTCAGTCACTGCTTTTTCTTTCCCTCCTCTGATAATTGAATACTAAATTTTTGAACAGCGGAGAAATGTTAATATCAGAAAAAAAAATAGAAATTCTATTTTGTGCATCTGACTCGTTTCTTACTGCTACTTTTTTTTTTTGCACTATTTTGAAGCATGGCTGATCTTTTTTATGCAACTTTTTTTGTCAACTGAAAAAAAAATGCATTCTCTAAATGAGAAAACGGGATCACAAATAAAATCGCCACTTTTTCTCATCCTTCAAGACTGAAATTAAAAAGTATTACAAAAAAAATGAAGAAAATACCCTTTAATTTCCACTATCACATTTTTTATAATTGCGAGAATAATTCAATGTTGTTAACACTGTGTAGAATCATATTCTTACTGCACTCTTTGCTCATCTAAGAAACGGAAAAAACCGTTTTCTTTTTCCGTGATACAACTTTTGTTTCTATCTTCAGCAAGTGACCTTGATCAGCATGCATTGTGTCTGCATGATCGTATGACAATCAGATTTTCTAAAAATTACCATAAGCCAGAAAATGACTCTTAAGTACTAAAGATTCTGTTATACTCTACAACCACTAGGCAATAAAAAAGATATTCCTCGAGTTGTCAACTTTTCTCATTTCACCAATATGCTTTAAATTTTATGTTTCTTCACTTGCTCAGTCGTTGTTCAAATTTGTTATAAATATGAGTACTCCTGGAGCCAGAGAATACACACTATAGCTTATGCTTTTTGACAACTACCAAATCATGCGCATGCCAATTGTGGTATTGTCTCTATTGCTGATGATATGCATAATATCATAAATACCGAGCTTGCAGAACATGTGCTAAAGTGCGTCCTAAAGCAGCTGAACGACATGAAAAGTATAGACACAGCTGCTAATCCGAATAAGCTATTTAAAATGCAAACTTATTGATCACTACTACCTTGTCTAACTGGATATGTTAGTACACTTTACTTTTGCCTTAATAGCGTTTAGCAGCCAAGAAACATGATTTTCAAGCACGATCATGTTCATAGCTTATACACCGTACTTTGCTGCACAATAATGCAAGATATTAATGTATTACTATAAAAAAGATTGTGCTATTATCAAAAATATATTGAAAAAGCAAAGTCAACTAAGCAAGCTAAGCTTGTAGATTAACTTATCTGCTCAAGTATGTTATAATTAAAGTGCAACTGTGAAAAATTGCTTTTTGATATACCCAATAGTCTGTGGTTTCTCTATGGAAAAGTACCATCTAAAACTATCACCTTCATCTGTTAGTCTGCCATAAACATATTTAATTTAACCCATGGATATTTATTTGCACTACATATAGCCAAAAAAAATGCTAGGGAGGGCGGGGTAAAAAAATAACCCTCTCCTGAGAACGCTTCTTGACGATACTTTGCAATAAACGACGAGCGACCACTCTGCTGTTGCAAAAAAAAATACAAGACTAGACTTGATCATGCCAGATTAAGCAGCACACGCTAGTAAGTCTTCACTGCTCAGCTCAACAGTGTGACCATAAATAAAGTCAGTGCTGCAGCTGTTGGGATTTGTTAAACCTCATTTGCATTTGCTACTGAGCACTGCTTGCTTCTACAGTGTACAAATTTTGTTTCATAAAGTCTGCTAGAATCGAAAAAAGCAATATCTGTTTTATATTATGCAGGCTGCCAATAAATATAAAAAGTATAAGGAAAAAATAAGAAACAATGTTTAAATGTCACACTGTTACTTGAGTATACTCTAAATGCAGCCAGTCAATGTAAAAAAATTGCGGTTCTTTTAATAAAAAATCAGGAGTTGAAGAAAAGCTAATCAAGCAAAGCTTACAAATAGCTGCACATAAAGACAAAAAATCATTAATGG